>JACBWW010000785.1:0-21927 GCA_020086605.1 Lanius collurio | reverse complement strand
CAAATTATTTTTTTCCTTCTCAATAGTTAAGATTTTTTTTTTTTTTTTTTTTTTTGGTTAGAATGCTGCCAACACCTTTAAGCAAAATTAAGTAGAATTTTTGTTACTGTATGTCACTCTTTCCAGGTCTGTTTAAAATTCTCAATTTCTTTCCGCCTTCCATTCAATGTTGGAAAATATTCCCTGGCACTTGAGATGGGGATGAATGTCTTTATTTTTCCATTGTTTTTGCAGTATAGCTGCTTTCATTACTCACTGCACCGTGTGCATTGTGCTATGCATTTTTACATTGGAGACCAAGGCCTTTTCCTATTTTTCCCTTCTGTTTTTCCTTTGTTTGGTTTGCAATGAGCATGATTCTGAGAGCTCCAGAGGGCAGTATTGCGCTGAAAGCATCGGTTCTCTTGGCTCTGCCTGGATATTTTTTGGGAACCAGGAGGCTGGATGTTATTTACTGAATGTTATTTACAGACTTGCTTGAATGACTTAAGTCTTAATTCACAATTGCCTTGGATATACAGATTTATAGCCAGGGTCCTTGCAACAAACAAATTAGCTGTGATCTTCAAGGTTTTTCAAATGCTGTTAGATGAAATAAATTTAAAAAATAGATGTAAAAATATCAGTAATCTTAAGTAATGCTACACCAGATTTGCCAAGAAGGTCCAATGAGCTGGAATATTAATTTTACTCCTTATGTCACACTGCAATGAAAGGAGGAAAGAAGTCATCCCCACAAGGGTGCAAGGCAATGCTGTTCCCTTTCTCCCTCAGGAGTTCTGCAAAACAGCAGTTTTCAATTCCAGTTAAGGCCTCTCAGGAGCGCATTGCAGGGAAAGCATCAAACCACACACCTCCAAGTATGGTCTCTCGCACCTTCCCTCCTCCTTGTCCTGCCTCAATGAGGTGTACAACAGAAATGCTACAGACCTGGAAAAACCAGGATCACCAAGTCGATTGCCACTGTCCTCCAGACTCCCTAAAAATCTTCAGACTGCATTTTTTCTCATTTTTCATGATTCCCCCTAAACCACAGACACTTTGTTTTTGTGTAAACTGACCATGTCATCAACCAGTTGCCTAAGGACATCCCATGCCACCACAGCTCTCAAGTACAGAAGCACTTGCTTACCCCCTCAGACTGTAGAAATCACATAGTGAGCTGTGTGTGGCTTACAGCCACAGCTTGGACTGTTTGGATGCAAGCCTGCATGCAAAAGGACATTTTCAAGTGCTAGCATGCCACCTTTTTTACCATGCCCTTCGAGCAGTAGCAACAGGACAGACATAACCCCCATGGCATGGCTTGAACGCACTGGATGTGTCCCAGAATACCAGTCTGTTTGGATCCTCTGCAGATGACACATACAGGACGTACTATGGGACGGTCATTGGGAGCTGAGACGAGAACCTGTGACAAGGGGCATGGAACATTTTGTACTTTTGGTTGCTCTTCAGCCTGCACACCACTGAGTAAGGAAGATAGACTAAAGATCATGTGCTGCAAATCTTTACAGATTTAAGTGATCCTGGCAGGGCAAATCAAAGTTTTCACCGAGGCATTAACTCTGTCTTCCTACAATGAGACACTTGGCAGCAAGCATGGGGGCATCATGAAGAGTAAGCTTAGGACATGAGTTAGTTTTTTTGCTGAATTTCTGTTGAATGGGGACAAATATGATGGAGTTCTTCAGTTGTTGTCTTCCAAGAACACATTGTCTTAAGGCTGTAATAAATGGAAAAGGAAGAAGGAAAAAAATTGCAAAGAGTGGGGCAGTACTTGGGCAGATCAAGTGCTGATAGGACAGTTGCCATAGAAATACTTAAACCCTGTTCCTCCAGTAGCAAAATGTTACAAGTCTGCTTTTATATTCTTTGTGCTCGATGCTGGAAGAAGTCTCTGCCCTATGACACTACTAAATTCTACGTGGATTTTGAGGATGTACCCATACTGGTGACATGGGCGCCCTATGGGTATCTACAATAGCCTCAACATCATGAACAGTTATTGACAAGGTGCTTGGAACTGCTCACAAGTGAAGTAGGTTTCCAGCATCCTCATGAGACTGAGAAATATATCACTCTTTAAAACTGCTCATACAGCACAAGCAGGCTTTGCTATTAGCTCTGTCGATAAACATGTCTCGGGATTTGTGACTCGAAGACAGTGATGCTCCATGCCGAGAAAAAGGAGTGGAAAAGAAAATGTTGCCATATGTTTGTGTAGAAGTTTAAATTCATGCACCAGATCTCCTGCACAGGGAAGGATGAGTCTCTCTTTTTCTTACAGTCAGTCTTGAGAGTGAGGCAGTGTTCGTGTAGCGAGACCTGAAAATAGACTGAAAGGGTGTTCACCATCAAGCCTCAGCCTCTGATTCAGATACTTATATTGAAAGCCTTCAGAAATCAGAGAGCCTCTCTCCAAAAATATCAATCAAACCATCATCCTGTTTGCTGAAGCTTCACTGACACTCAAGGGAAGCTGAGTTGCTCATGCAAACCCCCAAGGGATTTCCACGATGCTGCTCTTTCCGCAGGGTCATTACGGGACACCTAAATTTTGCAGGTTTGGGTTCTAACATTGTATTAGTATGATACATTTGCAAATATAAAGGTTTTAAAATGACATTGCTAAAATTCACCTGAATGATGACAACATTGCTGCCTGACAGAGGTAAATTTAAAAAAACTCCGGTATCAATACTTGCTTTTATTTATAATAGTTTGTGGTAATCCAGATATAGAATTACCCAGACAACTGTGACTTAATCATGTGTAACTGCCAGCTTGCATTTTTGCAGGCACATCTACTCTGACAAAGGCTTTTAATATTTAAAATCATGCAGATTATCTATTCAGCCCTCAGAAAACTCATTGTGATTAATTCAGTATCTCAGTTGCAGGCACTTCAACTTCTGACACCTTTCTTCAGGCTACAGAGAGCTTTATTAATTGTACTAAAAATCCTGTGCAAATATTTTTAAAATATTATTTAGTACTCACTAAAATTTCTTATATGAGTATGTTACCATCTATCAATGTTGTCATGAGTCTCTAGATCTCAGAAGAGTTTTTTACTCTGCTTTTAAAACACAGTTTTATTCTAAGAGCCTCTGTTTATGCACATTTATCAGTCATATCTACTCAGAAATGCTTATATCATATCTGAGTTCAGGAATTCAGCTGCATTTAAATTATAGATGGATGGGCATCGCATACATTTCAGTTCTTTGACAACTTAATGAACATACCTCTTGGCAAGATGAGGTTATTTGAACATCCCAAATCGTCTGTCACATTCGTCTCCAAACTTTTGGGCTGTAGTCTACTGTCAGGAATTAAAGCTGACCACCACACTGTCTCATCAGCCTTTAACTGAAAAAACAATTATTTTCTCTCCTACAGCAGCATGTTACCATGGCCTTGTCAAGTAAAAGGAGTAAATCCTGATTTATAATGAATTTCAGAAACTTAGAAACATTACATAATGAAATCTCTCATCCTTAAAGTAAGTTACTTTGTTCACCATTTAATTCAACTGGCAAACTATGCAGAAAAAAAGTTTTAGCACAGATTTTCAAGATGACCATTAATCTGGTTACCTCATTTTTGAAAAACTACCTACTGTTGGCCCTAATCTTAAACAATGGTCAGGAAACAGAACTTTAAATAATATTTTCAGTTTCTCAGGAAGGAAAAGTTTGAAATGTGTAAGTTGAAATTTCCTGCAGAAGACCAAACTTGACAAAACAAGTCAAATAAAACATTTCTGGTCAATTTTACCACCTATACACCAATAACATTAACAGAATCTATACTTAAGGGTACTGCATTCCCTTGGAAACTGATTCACTAGTGTCTTAAACTGGAAGCCCAAAATGTCCTTGAGTTGCTTAAAATTAGTAGATAGCTGAAAACTTGGCTCATACAAATCACCCAAGGTCACCTATACATTGATTTTAGTGGCAAAGCTGCAATGAGAACCTGGAAGTTACTGGCTTTCATCCTAATGGTCACTTCACCAAACCAAGATACCACCATTATGAGAGACAATAATAATAAAACACGGCAGTGCTCTCAAATTACACTAAAACTGCACTTTCACTGTTCTGAAAAGCTATCATTCAGCCTGAAAGTTATCAAAATTGCTGGGCCAAGATGCTCTAAATACATAGTGTGACAAAGAATGTAGTTTTTCTTAGTAGAGTAATATTACAAAAAGAGCAAGAAAAATAATATGGAAAGAGTACAGAAAATCCTCTTAAAGTTAAAAAGGAAAGAATAGTAAATAATGGATACTATGCAGTCATTCTTCAAGCTCCTACTGAACTCAGTTGTAATACTAGCTACAAGGCTTTGAGAACACTGAGATGGTGGTTCATAGAATCATAGAATAGTTGGGAGTTGGAAGGGATGCTTTAAAGGTCATTTAGTCCAACCCTCCAGCCATGGGGGGGGGGGAGTTGTCCAGACCTCACAAGTGTTGGAATCCCTTTCTTTTGCCATGGGTTAGCACAACATCCCTCATAAGTAGGACCTCTAACAGAGCACCTGTACCTATCTGGGAGACCCTCACTGCTGGCTATTGTCATCCTCCGGGCAAGGCAGCTGCTCAGCACTTCTTTGTGCCTCCCCATCCCTGATATTATTCCCATTTCTTGTTGTCATCCCCTCCATTTTTCCAAGAGTCTGCCATCATCTGGAATATAAATCCACATCTTCCCACGTTACTCCAAGGACATTCATCCAAATGTGTTCTTTCTGCCAGATTCTCACCTCCCATCACCCTTTCCAGTAACTAGTTCTGACTTTCAACATCTCCTTTATGTTCCACCACCTTCTTCTGTACTCTCCCTGCTCACCTAACCATTCTGACATCATACAGTCTCTTCCTTAATTTGTAAAGAAAAAGAAAGGGGGGGTGGTCTGTATGCCCATTATTTTGCTAACCATTCTGCCATTTTATTCTACCTCTTCCTTTTAAGATCACAGACTCTAATCACTACCTGCAGTCAATGTTCTTGGCTTTCACCACCTATTTTCATTGAACCTTACTTTCAACATGACCTCTAATTACCTCTTTCTAACTAATGCTGTGAATCAGTAGTCATTTTCAGTTCCTCCCTCAGCTTCAATGTGACTTCATTCTGCTCTTCTTGGCCTATCATCTTTCTCTCTTTATCAAGAGATTCCAATCTGCTCATGTTGACAGACTACCACTGACAATTATCACTGACAATTACATTTTCAGCGAACAGCCTTTGTACTTTCTCCCAAGCTGCTCTTCTCTTCTGAGAATCCACCCCCTTGTTATTTTTCAATTCTTTTAAAACTTTACTTTTCAATCATTTCTCTTGCTCTCAAAAAAAAAAAAAATAACAGCACTGTCATATAATTTCTTCAAATCCCACTTGTCTGTATCCTTCTTTTAATTATTTACTTTTAGACAGAGGCTTTTTCACAGAACCTAACATAAAGGGGTAATTTTCTATAAAGAGACTATCAAGCACCCTGGTTATACAAATACAAATTACAACAGGACTTCAGATTTCAGTTGAGTAAGAGCATAGTATGAAGACCTTGACATAAAGGAAACAGAACTAGAAGGATTAAGAATGTGAACTGAGCCTTAATAACTCATTTCTCTGACACGCTGACCATACATGAATGTAATGTATACATCAACAGTATGGCATACATCCACTGCCTTTAGAAATTAAGGTTTATATATAGAATACTGTCTTCACTGTAAGCTCTAGACATTTTATTATTAATTTCAGTATGGTCAAGGCTTTTCATCTGAATCTTATCGCATACATTTTTTCAATATTTGCAAAGAAGAAGACAGGTAGAATATATGTAACGAAAACATTTTGTAGTTATATTCAGTGACTAGAAATTATCTTGACAGCTTGGTTTCTAATTCGGTATTAGGTTTGATTGCTAACTTTGACAATACCCAGGTTCCAAAGCCAATATTTAAAGGATCACATACGTGACTTAAGAAAACATTGCTTGTTTCTTTGTGGTAGGTATTTTTACAAGGCCTCTTCTGAAATTTAAATGAATAAATTATTTATCAGCCAGCACTTGTCCTTAGATGGCATAACTTAGATGTCAATACCACCCAAAACACTCACATTTGCCAAACCTGTCTTGCGTGAAATGAAATGAGGATATTTACATAAGGAAAATGCCAAAGCAGAAAATTAACCTGTTCAGGGCTTTCATATAGTCACATATTGTAGTAAGTATTATCATATCAAATATTTATTTAACTGATAAAAAAGGATCATAATATTCCCACTGAAAGTGTGTTTACCAGTTAGACTGGTGGTCTTCCTGGTTGGGAGGGAGCAATTGGCTTTTCTGTGATACTGCCTTTCAGTTAGTTTGCAAAGAAGAAAATTCAAAGGAAATTTTAATACAAAAACTTACAAAATTGATTTGCTTTTTCTGATAGAAAAGGATACAGCAAATCTCATTTTTTGTGACAACGTGTCACTGAGAGGAAGGGCATCTCTACAGAAGTGCCTCCACAAACAGGGGTGTCTGCCTTTCTGTGTGTGTTCAGGGGAAAGGGAGACAGAATGCAGACAGGACACCGTGTGAGCCCCTTGTGTGCTAACTGTGCCAAAGTACAGGAGTGTCTGACAGATGTGGTCTATGAGGAGCTTCCACACCTATCTGCACTCTTACAAAAAGGCCTCACTCCAAGACTGGGCTGAAAAGGATTTGCTCGACATACGTGTTCTCTTTACATGCATCTCTTTCCACCTTTTAAGAACAGAAACTATTCACAGAAAACACCGAAAGAAAAGTTTCAGAAATTTGACTGTGACCAAATGATCCATCTGAAGCAGATCCCTAGGCTGATGAGCTTAGTGAATGTTACTATCATGCCAGGTGGCTGGTGCAGGAACCAGCCTATAATGTGTACTGCTTCCAGTCCACCCCTATCTAAAATAGGGGGACATAAGGACTCAGTTGCAGCATTACACCTCATCTTACTGCAGATGCCCTTACCACTATGCAGGAACTTAGAAGGAGGTTTACAAATTAGCCCAAAAGCATTATTTACAACTATTAACATAAGAAGCTATTATTAAATGTCCCTCACCTTCCTTGCATCTGATTTTATACTCACTTATCATACTCGAGTGTGATACCTTGTGCCCTTCCAGGGCTTGTGCTGTCCCTAAATGGTATCAACAACATTACAGTATTTTGGAGAGTTTGAGAAATGTATCTATGTGCATATAGACTCCCTCTAGAAACCCACTGAAAGACTGCTTTTGCACATACACTGTGACTGAGATGACATTAACAGTCCTGTTATGTCACACTCTCCCTGAGAATTAGTCAAGTAAAAAACATAAACATTGATACAAATTACCAAGATCTTGTAGTCTTTATTGAGATAAGTTTCCACAAAGGAGAGGGAAAATTAGCCTAGAGTAGGAATTGCAGGAATCAAGCCAAACTTAAGGATTAGGTTTCAAATGGTAAAATACTTTCTCTTTTTGTTTTTTCGCTTTATGCCCATCTTCTAGAGCTATGACTGAATATGTTAATCAAAATCCTATAGAACTGTACTCATTTTTGTGTGTTTACTTTTCATTCACATAATTATCTAACAAAAGGAGCTTTTCTCCTTTGTGTTAGATGCCTTATGATGCAATTTAAAGCCACGGTTACCAAAATATCCTATTCCAGCAGTCCCACCAGTATCGATTTCTAGCCCAGTCATTACCATAAATTATTATCCAGAAGCTAAATATACTTTTCCAGTGTCATGATGTCCAAACAGTCCTTCAGTCAAAGAAATCTAATGTTCCCTTTGGTGTGTCCTAAGAATCTGCACTTAGTGTTTTGGAACAAACAGGAGAAACATCCAAAGCTTAAAAGACCTTCACAGAAAAATCAGGAAACACATAATTGTAGAGTGCCTTAATTTCAAAAAAAGGATTTGTGTGTTTGAAACACAGGAAATGCTTATGGAAATGAGTAAGCACAAACAGTGATACATATCTGCATAATCAGTGCAAAGCTACAAATACATTTTACTATTAGATATGTATTTTAAAGAATATACAGACTTGATTAAGGATGAAATCAAATGCTCAACTGGCAATGGGTGAGATAGAATAGAGCAACTGAGATGGTATGCATTTTCAAAACAGCAACAACAAAAACCAAACCAAAACAAAATAAAAAAAACCCAAACAAGATCAAGAATGAAACAGGTCTTCTCAGTGACATCTGAGGGGGCCAAGGGGACATGAAATCCCAAGCAGTTTACAATAAACATTTATCTCTTGGCCTCTCTTTATTCTGTAACTTCTGTTTTGAGGAGACAAGCACCTATGACTTGTCTGCAGCCTATGAATGTTGTCTAGGAATTTCTGACTCTGCCAATGCCGAATTTCTCCCATGAGTAGTCAGAGTATGTGCAACAGAGATGAATATTTTTTGCATCCTTCCCCCTTCGGCCTAGAATAGTCATTGAATATCCGTGGCACCCTTTTACACTATCTCAAGAACATGATCCACCAAGATTATCACAGTGCAAAACTTTCTGTTTTTAGCAATTTCTTCAATTTCCATAAGAATGTCAGCAAATGTTTGAGCTTGATGATTATAGAATGAAAATAAATACACATCTTTAATCAGATTGCTCTTTTACAAAGGTGGAGTAGACTTCTTGTGAAGTAGCACAGAATGATTTTGAATAATCTTTGGAGACAGTGATTGGCCTAATATCTGGAGAGTTTTGTACCTAGTGCTGAGTTTGAAGCTGGTATCAGATAAATTGTGAGTTTATATCTCTCATGCTTATTACATACAAAGCATAGTCCAAAACTGTGATACAAATTAGTCTCTTATTGGGCAGCATCAGCCAACTTTAAGTACATAAACTCAGTAAGTACAGAAAATGTAAATGATTATTTTGTCATCTAAATTTTATGAAACTTGTAGATGACTGTAATTACTTAATTTCAAATGTCTGAAGATAGTTGTTACTTATTTCCTTTTCAGACTACTAAAAAAATCTAGCTTATTTGCTGTGACACTCCTTTGTTTATCATATAGTTATATAATTACACAGTTCAGTTGAACAAAAACACCATCAAAACTGTTTACGACTTATAATAAGCAATTTTTAAAGTTCACCCTTCCTTTTCCAAACTGCCTGGTTAAGGACTTTACCCATTTAAACAGACAGCTTCACCATACTTTTCCCTAAACATTAAGTATGAACTATTTTCAGCCCGCTCACATGAAATCTTGGTGTATAATATCAAACTCTTTGATTTGTTGCATATGCATTGCAAAATGTCATCTTGTCCCATTTTTAGTGGCCATGGCCAGAGCATACTTATGATCATTGCTGATTTAAATGAGATTTCTTCACACTCAAAATCCCTTCAATATACAAAAGCAGAGAACTTCTATTGAATTTTAATTTTGAAGAACAGTATCTCAGGCTGAACCTTCTCTTTTCTCTGAAGAGTCAATCAGATTAGTAGTGTGCACTCATAGAGCTCTCAATGAATATAAACTAGAAGGAAGTTGCCTGTGTGCTATGCAGAATTGTACAGGCAAACTCTCAGTTGTATGTGGGTGTGTAACCCAGGTTGCAGATTAGCAGTGCTATGCTAAAACAAAGCAGAAAAAAAAAGGAAAACCACCCACCATTCTTCTTTGAATTTCTGATCTCACTTTTTGCTTGAGTTGAACTTCATGCCTTGATAAATGTAATACACATTGGAAGTTCTTATCTAACGTGGACATGCTTTGTATTACCTATGCATTAGCTTTATGTGGGTTAATCTACTCCATTGCTAGTTTCAATAATTAAGAACTGACTGTGTAACTCTGCAACTATGAAAGAGTCCAGCAGCCCGTAAGTTTGTTCAGTGTTTGCTAAAAACCAATTAAATGGCGAAATACCTCCCTATCTCACCCCAAAAATCATCAGAGTTCCCTTTAATATTATTTTTTTAAACCCAGGAGTGATGACAACCTGCTGCAATACTGGATTCCTATTAATAGATATAAAATGTTGAGATGCTTGAAAGTCAAAGCAAAAGCAAAACAAGTGAACAAATACAACGCACTTAAAAGCAGACAGACAGAGTGGACTCCTCTGCCCCCAAGGCCTAGAGACTGATAGAAAGCCATTTCATAATAAGATTTTGTAGTTGCACTGAAAATCTCGGCTTAATTGGCTAACTGTACATTTTATTTATTTAGAGGGTCATTAACACTGAATATGCTTTTAAAGTACAATATGCTCTTGGGCAATGCAACAAAAACAGTGGTTTCCTTGTGAACAATTTGTGAGAGGGAAAGTTGTTTCCTGCTCCCCCCTCCCCAATCTCATTTTTCTCTGCATAATATAAACAGTATCTACTTCATGAGCAAAGCAAAAAGACAGAGATACCCAGTGTGCTACCCAAGATAGCACACGATCCATGAACTACACAGGCAGCTGGAAGGAACTGGCAGTCCCTCTCCATCCTGAGGAAGGGAAACCAGGCACTGACAAACCCTGGGAAGCTGCTGTAGGAGCTTGTCTGCTGGGGAGGATGAATGGCTGAGACACTTCTCAAGGAGCAGAAGAAATAAAATAATCAGTATATGAAAAATTTACTCTTGTAGAGGGATTGATGAAGAGGCTGCCAAAGGGCTGGTGGGGTAACAGAGGGCAGGAAAGGAACAGGGGTAGACAGCCTTTTCTTCAGGGAATCTGTTCTTCTTTTTTCTCTCATCAGAAAATTAAAACTATTAACTTCACATTACCCATGAGCATGAAAGACCAATGCAGATATAAAATACTGTGATACTCTTTGCTATTCTGAAAAGAAAAGACTAACCTACCAGCCCTGTATTTATTCTAGCTTTGGCAACAGCTTAACTCCTGAACTAAAATGAAAGCAAAAGTCTTTTCATACTGTGACACAATAGTGTACTGAATTGGAATGAACCTTCTTGCTACTTTGAATTTATACCTTAATACATTAGTTTTGATATGCTGACTAGGATCAAAATGACAATGATGATAAAAAGTGCAAGCACTGCTTTAATTCATGTATACATACAGTTCTTGCAGGAATCTCTCTAAACTACTAGTACCAGTGTGTTCCACTGAGTAATAACTTTGCATAAAATGTTATTTTATATGTTGGCTTTTAATTTCACTGAACATCCCCTCATCCTTTTAACACTGGAGAAAAATAAAATTAAATATTTCTGTCCCAAGACTTCTTACTGGCACAACTCTAAAAAATTAATTTAATAAAAAGTACCTGCCCTTTCTCAGGTAGCAATATAGTATTGTCATATAGCCAAAGGAATTATTTCATATCAAAAGAAAAACATTTATCAAAATGTTTGTTTTCAGACTTGTTTACTGTTTATTATTTTAATTTACATCGGTTGCTGCTTGCAAAAATTCCAGGGAAATAATTTAATTTTTTTTTCTTTTCCCACTGCATAGTAAATACAGCCTTCTTAATATTTCAGAAGTATAGTACTATAGAAATGCCAGAGCCTGCTTCTGCTCCAAATGAAGTCAATGGGAAAACACCAACTGACTTTACTAAGAGTTAGGTCAGGCCCCAGATTTGCAGCTTTTGAAATTTCATAGTTGAAAATTTTCTGGCTAATCCTCAGAACTGACTACTTCTACAACTATAACACTATTTACAACTTTATTTACATGTATTTCTTTATTACAATATGTAATATCAATGTTCCTTGTAAAGGTTACTATTTTAAAGAAATTAGACTGAAGTTATTGCCAATCAACTTTTTAATAAACTTAAGTGGGATGACTTTCAGAATTTTTCTCAACATACGATTCAGTTTTTATTCACTCTTGCTATCTTTGACAATTGCTTAACTACCTTAATTTCAAAGCCTTTTTCAGTGTAATAAAAATGTCCTTTTGGTAGAAGTTTATTGGTCCCATTCAATTTACGTTCAGAAACATTCCTATACTGAAGAGGACTCATTATTTTAGCAATTTTTCTGTTTCAACACAGTATATAAAGCCATGCCTGTCAACCAATCAACCTCAGTATAAAAGTGTAAGTGAGGTCAAACAGATTGCTCACCAAATCTTTGATCAAGTTGTCTGATCACATATAGACACAACTGTCGGAAGTGTTGCATATGTTGTATAATGTCACCATACAAATTTAAGCATTTCCATTATTGACTGCTGCTCATGTATGTATACATTAACTTGCTGGTCATAAAACTACATAAAGGACAAGATATACCAATACTGAATTAAGACATCTAGTCTTGTGTCTCCCAAAATTAAGAAAAATCTGGGTTCTTTATGACTGACCAACTCATGATCTTGTGCTTCAGATACAGACATTTCCCAAAACTAAACAGTGAAGTTAATGTCAAATACTGTGTTGTAACTTCAAATATAACTGGCATATTAGAACAGATAGATGGGTAATTATGATAAACTACACAATAGTGCTACTGCAGATAATATAATTTATCAATCCTGTGGTCCCCATCATTCATGCATTTACAGTTTGGGAATACAGTGACTGCAAAGGATAATAATTCATAATGGCTACATTCTCAGTACTTCATGCTAGCTCACTAGACAAAATAAAAAAGGTTAATTGTATAACTGGAAAAATGTAAAATTTTATTCCAAGAAAATTAACAAGCTACACAGGTAAATTTTGGCAAATGCAACTTTATATTGAAATCCACACATCTGTATCTTAAAGAAGGAAAGACTCACAGACTCTAATGTATTTCTAAAATACTAAGAAATCATATTATATGCTTTCACAAGTTAAAACTTAAATAATTTAAAACAACCAATACACCAAAATGTGCAGAAAATATAAACAAGACTGTGCCTTCAGTAGAATAAATGCTTCACAAATTGTGCAAGATATCATACTAAGGCTGCGGTCTCCCCATGACAGCTGTCTTAAAATATAAACATACATCAACTGCCTGTGTTTCTCAGAACAAACTAGAAAGGGCGGCACACCTAGAAAAAAATCATATAATCTCAGTGATGTGCATATTGATTTTGGGAACCATTGGAGTAAAAAGGAAAAAAGAGGACTAAGTTATCTTTCATGCACTCCCAAATGACTGACCAGAGTTATTGATTCAATTTTCCTTGCTTATTTGCTTCAGTGCTAAACAAAATGGAAGATACTAGATAACCCTTTAAGGCAACATGTGTTTATTCTGTATAATTATAACTGTTCAATTATGACTGGATATTATCATTAACGTTGCCTAACAGACTGATATCTAGCTTTTTAAAAAATATAAATAAGAGTCTATTAAACTTTATACCAAATCAGCAAAAAACACAGAATACAGTTAAATGTCAGTAATTTCACTGTTAAGGAAAATGGTAATTAGAAAGAGTAATATATTTGGAGAAAAAAAAAAAAAAAAAAGTCGAAATCTGAAAAAAAATACTGCTTTGGAATGCTCCCCAAAACTTACTCACAAGGCAAACAGATTTGTAAGTGTGATAATCCAATACTGCATGGCACATCTTTAATCAGTTACAGTACTTGAGTCCCCAGTTTTCAGTCTTTGCAAAATAATAATTGTATGAAATGTTTTAAAGGTCTTCAGATGTCTAAAATTAGTTTTGTCAACACATTAACCTCATATCAACTTAATTTATTAAGATGTCCAATGCTAATCTTTTTGATGTTCTTATTTTATGTAGTGATATACACAGCATTTAGCACTGATACTTAGCACCTGCTACTTTCATAATCTAGATTTCAACCACATAAAGGAATTCAGGGCAGTAGTTCAGTCCTTTGTTCTTAATTACAAACCTTCAGCAGTGGTCAGCAGGAACATGTTTAGGTTTAAAACAGGATTAGAGGTGAGCTATTGCAAAGACTGCAGAATGTTGCCCAAATCCTTACAGCTGCTGACATCCCGTTCTTGATTTTCTCCTCAAGACATGGCTACAGGCCACAATTGCTTAGCAGAGAATGGTAGTGTTTCACAAGGCTAAAGATTTACAGATGCTCCCTCATATAACACAGTAAGGTTCCCTTGGTAACCTGGATTTTCTGCAGTAAAGAAGGGTTGTGCTGAAACAGCGCCTCAGCTCCCTGTTGGAGAAAATGCAGACAAAAGGATTGATTCCAGCTTGGGCAAAACTCATCCAGACAGCGGCCGTTAGAAATCCCCCAGGTACTACAGGCCCTCTTGCAAAAACTCTCCAGTAACAGGCTACCAAATAGGGACCCCACAAGGTCAGAAAGAGGAATGTCATGATGTAGAACATTCTGCTGATTCTCTTCTCCATTTTGAATTCATCTAAAACCAGTAGCCTCCTCCTGCCTGTGGTGTTCGCGTTTTGCCTGATTCCCAACAAGGTTGGAGGTGTGGGGCCCCTTCCGAATCCAGCCAGCCAATTAGCAGCTGCTTGACCACTCGCTCCAGGACCATGAAAAGTCCAGTTCTGGCTCACTGCTGCAACAAACTGGACTGGCTTCATTTTCCTGCGATCGTGAACAAAAAATATCAGCTTGAGGTAGACAAGCTGTGTGGCTAGGAGGATAAGGGCAAGAAGAAGCATAAATCCCAAGGAATCATTAGCCCTGAAGGAACGATGCTGGAAAGTGCATTGGTCTTCCTCCCTAATGAATGAGTAGGTGCCCACATCTAAAACTGGGGGGAAAGCCATGGCTACAGAGAGAGTCCACACCATACAGATAACAGCCAAACAAGTCCAGAAGGTCAGTCTTTTTGTATAAAAACGGTGGTGGGCAATAGCTAAGTATCTTGTGACGCTTATGCAGAATAACATGAAAGCAGTGTGAAAGCAGGACAAAACCCCCAAAAAGGCAATCACTTTGCAAGTAAGAGTCCCATACGTCCAAGTAGAGCCATTTTTTACCGAGGTGAAAACAAATGGAAAACAAATTGCAGATCTGAGGATATCTGAGCAGCAAAGATCCAACAGGAAGTAGTAAGGAGCTCTATGCAAGGTCTTATCTTTGACTAGCAAAATGGAGATCAGAAGGTTACCCACCACACTGACTCCTATTATGAAACCCAGTGAAGTCAGTTTCAGAAAAGCTGTTAAAGGAGAGAGATTTTGTAAAATGTTGTCAGCTGCATGGCTGTAGTTCGCCATAGATGGATGGATGATATGTATATTGCCTCAGTCAAGTCTCATGATCTATATTTAAGAACAAGGAAAAAATAGATCCATACATCTTACTGAAAATGTAATCCACAAACAGAACTGATCTTGTGTCTAGTCATACAGTACATCCTCTTCTTTCTGATTTGTCATGCCATCAAAATATCTGAAAAAAAATCGAGCTATCAGTTCTTAAGTTAACATGAAATGATGTCAGAAAGTGCTAACAAAGATGTTAATTTATGGAGAACCAAATGAAGTTGTAAATTTAAGTACTATTGTTTGTTTTTAAAAAACATGAGGCTTTTTTTTTATATATATACTTACTATTTAGTATGATTGACTACTGGCAGATTTAGCTTGCTACAGTTTCAGGACTGACCAATGCCCCTTATATTTGGTAGCACATATAATTTCACAGTTAAAGCCTCAGAGATTTTATGAATCAAAAGATTCTCAGTTTGCAAGCCCAAGAGTTAATCACTGACATCTTTTTTAAAAACCCCCAAAGACTGCTGATATTTACCTACATTTATTTTATGGCTACAGTATTTGTCAGTATTCTAAGAGGCAACTATTATGTTGACATGGATCACATCCAAAGAAACCCTGCAGAATTTATGTTTTTTAACCCAAGTCACCAAAGCACAATAATCACACAGTGTTAGTTTATGCATTTTGCAAGAGAAACAGTATTCATTATCCCCCTCCCTTTCTGCTATAAACCATAATTTTATCATTTAGGCTCTTAGATAAACAGGTATCTAGATAGCAGTATGCTTTAGGGTGTCGTCCCCCCCGCCCCCCCCCCCCTCCCCTTTCCCCGTGCTTTAATGCAAATCGTTAAAGCCTCGACATAATTCATAATAAGCAACGGTCAGTGTAAATACTGAGCAAAAACAGGCAACACAGCCAAGACACAATGCCCATCCTTTCGGGAGGGCTACTTTTGGTTATGCTTAAAAAAACATATAAATTGGTTTTTGGTTTTTTGGTTTTTTTTTTTTTTTTTGGTTTGTTTTTCTTTTTTTAAGCTAATTAGGGCTCCGCTATGCCCATTAATCCTCCCAGTGAATCGTACCGGAACACATTTCATGCAATTGAAAAAAAAAAAAAAAAAGAACTGTCTGTTGCTGCTTTTTTTTTTTTTTTTGTTTGGTTTGGTTTTGTTTTTCTTTTTTCTCCCTCCAGAGCCAGGGACAGGAGCCACAGCAGGCATGATCAGGCTCCTTCGTTATTCACACGAAGTGTTCCCTATGCCACCTCGGGTGTACAAAGGATATTCCCACTGAATCCCAGCAAAATCCTTCCATTCTTACCGTCCACAAAAGAGCCTGATTGCTGCTGTGTAAACAGAGGCTGATCAGATCATGGCATCGTTTTAAAACCATGAAATCAGGCTCCCCCTCCCCCCTCCCGCCAGCCCCGCCGCTCCCCCTCCTCCGTGGAGCTGTCCCCGCGGCGGCCGGCCCTGCCTCCGCACACACAGCCCGCACGCTGCACACGCACCGGCACTGCTGGCACACTCACACCGCCGCTGGCACACACGCACACTCACGGCCACGGCCGCTCCCCACGCCCGGCCATGCAGCGCTGGACTGCGCCGCGCTGCAAGGCAGCCCGGGTGCCGCTGCCTGGCATCAGCCGCATCTGCCGGAGCCGTGCGAGAGCCCCCCGCGGCGGGGAGCTGGGGAGAGCGGAAGAGGCATTGTCTGTGAGGGCTTCCATCATGCCACTTCTTTGGAAATCACACCCTCGCCCCTGAGCGGGAGAGCCCTCTCCGCACGCACCTGCAGCCGCGGTAGCCCTCGGCGCCCCCAGCCCCTCTCCTCCTACCTGTTGGTGCCGGAGATCTCCACATGCCAGAGCTGCTCCTTCCCGCCGACCGGGGGCTGCTTTACCCTGGCGGTCTTTTCTATTCTCCTCTACCGTCATTCATTCTTCTTCTTTCTATCAATCCTTTCCCTTTTTTTTTTTTTTTTTAATTTCTTTTTTTTTTCCTCGGTACCTTGGCTGAGGATCCAGTCAGTGGCTCGGGCGGCGCATGCTCGCCGCGCCTCCCCCCTGCGCGACGAGCCCCGTCCTCCCCTGTCGCAGCGCCACAATCTCTCCCAGTAACGCAGCGGCGGCGGCCGCCTCAATGAGGGCACGGCAGGCTCGGCGGCAGCAGCGCTGCTGTCTCAGAGAGGGCACGGCAACCTCCGCGGCAGCAGCAGCGTCCTCAGGGGTGTGCAGGCAGCCCCGGCGGCAGCAGCCTCCTCAGTGAGGGGAAGGCAGCATCCTCAGTGACGGGAAGGCAGCCTCCTTGGCAGCACGTTCCCATCGCGATGCATAGCCCAGCTGGATTTACTGGCGAGCCTGGGCAAACCAGTGAGGAAAGGGAGGGGAAGGAATTAGGTCCTGCGCTCCTTGTTTATGCCTCTGGGCTCCCCCTCCCGCCCCATTCGCTTACAACGGGGGTCTGGAAGCACCCGCCGCGCTGCGCGTCGCAGCCTGTCAGGAGAGGGACCGGGCGGTTTCTTCAGCTGCCGCTGCGTGATCCTCCCGCTCGTGGCTCATTTTCCTTCCTCCCGATTCCCACCCGGTGAATTCCTTCCCAGGGAGGGCTCCTTAACAAGTGCCGTTGTTCGCGGAGGGCGCATTCGCCGCGGGGCCGTGAGGACACCGCACCTTCCCCCCTCGCAGCCCGTGGGGCGGCTTCCCGACGCGCAGCCCGAAGCCGGCGCAGAACTGTCAGCGCGCTCGCTGCATGGCGGCGGGGATGAATCTGGTGTCAGCCTGTTCCGTCCGCGGCAGGGCCGGCGTTCCCCCTCGGCGCGCAGGGCGGCAGCGGCGGCCGCCGCGGAGGAGCGCCCGCCCGAGCCGGCGGCCGGCGGGGATCGATCCCGAGCCGTCCCGATGATGTCATGCGGGCCGGTGGGCCGGGGCGGCGGCGCCGGGAGGCGGCGGGCTGTAGCCTGGGCCGCCGCAGGGGCCTCCCGCCGGCCCCCGCACCCGCTGGCACTGACCCTCGCTGGTGCCACCGCGGCAAAACCAGGAGGAAGCGGGAAGGGTTGGGATAAGTCTTGATCCCTCCGCCCTCCCGCCTCTTCGGTTTGTATGGAAGTTTATCCGCGAGAAGTGGCAACATGAAAGCCGTCCCCCTAGAATAATTCACTTTGGCTGCAAGGCAGTTGAGGAACAGCTTGTTTTGGGTCGAGAGATTTGGATCCTGAGGAACTTCTTCGCTGGGAGCTTCCATTCAAGCCAGGATAAATCCTTCTGGGAGACAGATTTATAGAGTTGATTCATAATGTGTGTCACATCTGTGAGACCGTTAGTAGACTACAGGCATTTTTTAAGGCTGTTGTCAAGTTTAGGTTCTTTTTTTTGACACTCACTAAAAGGCATTGGAATTGGTTGCCAAACCACAAAATTAGTTTCGGTAGCAGCCTGACCAAGCCTAAAGGTTTGCAGCCACTGGAAAATAGTTATTTAAAACCATCATTGTACTATTTCAAGCATGTGACTTTTTTCAGCTAAAATTTATTCTTAGGCAGAAGACTGACAAAAAACCTAGGTACCACACAGTTCTATCTTTTTTTTTTTTTTTTTTTTTTGCTGCAGACGTAATAATGAGGACATGTTGGTGCTCATCTTTGGGTGGCAGGGGTTATAGCTTCCCTTTAAAAAATTGGCATTTTGGGTGGTTGTTAAAAGTTACTACTTCTAGTTGCTCTTCTTGTGTCACAATCACCTAAGCTAAGCAGACTGCTCCAGGTATCCTTTCTTTGTTGTTAAATATATGTACTCACAGTGACATAAACTGTTGCAGTGGCTGCCCCCATGGCAGGGGCAGCCTTAGAGCTGGGCAGCCCCAAAGTTTGAACCCACCCCCTTGGGTAAGCCTTACAGCACGGTGACCGAAAGGGCCTCTCCTGAGCTGCTCTGTCACCTCATGTTAACGCACCCCAGCTCTCTTACCCCGATAGGTTTGCTATCTGTCCAACCCCAGTACCCCTCATAAGTTCATGTCCCAGAATGTTCTCCCTTCCCCGCTTTCCCATCAGCTCTTGGTCCTTGGTTTCTCCCTCCATGTTTCCCCACTGGGTTGTGTACCCTGGCCCTGTCTCTGTTCCTCCCCTTGGCTCTGTCTCCATTGGGCCCTGGCCTCTCTCTGCCCCCTGGCACCCTCATACCCGGGGCCCTCCTGTACTCCTGGTCCTTCGCCCCTGGAGCCCTTCACGTGTTTGGCAATGAACTCCCGTGGAGCTCTGTGTGAGGGACCCCTGCCGCCTCTTTATTCTTGGGGACGCACACAGCAGCTTTCTGGTGGTGTACGTGTGCATGGCTTCTGTGGGCATAGCCCAGCGCTGTGGTTCAGAGGCGAAGTGCCAGCCGAGGCAGCCTCATCTGGGACTCTTTCTGGGAGGACGCAGCAGCCTCCAGCCAAGATGGGCCGGCAGCATCAATAAACAATGACCTTTGAAGTCATTCTTAAAATGTGAAGGGCAAGGAAGTAGCTAAGCCAGGAAAAGCATGCACTTTAATGGTCTGTCTAATATAGCCAAGAATTCTCCAAATGCCGTGCATGGAAATGAAACATTTGCAATGCAACATTAGGAAGATTTATAATATGTGGAACTGAATGACTATAGTATGGTCATGGTCAGGGCCTATTCTTACACTCTCATATGTGTAAAAATGATGATTTTTTGTTAAGAGTAAACAATGCAACACAATCATCATTGTCATAAAATAGATCTCATGCAGTTGGTTTTAACTTTTTCCTGTCTGGGCTTTCTTTTGGAGGTGTTACAAAATTATGTTGCTATACAACATTTTAAAACTTGCTTTTCCTTTTAGACTCGTAACAGACTGCTTAGAAGTAATCTGTGAACTTCAGAATTCATTCAGCATTCAACCACCAGTTCAGCAACAAATCAATTTGTCATCATAGGTGTAACCTGAGAAAAAGTGTTCTAATTTTGTTCAACAAAATATGGACATCTAGACTGAAGTGCCATATAACAAAGTTCATTTCCTATCATAAAAATTATTGAGAAACAGATGCATTAGGGAACAGATTATCTCATTCGGGCTCCCAAATCTAAAGTCCATCATATGGCTTGAACCCCTGTTTGTTGTAAGGGTGGAGTCAGTCAAGAGAAACCTTTGTTACAAAGAGATTTCTGGTGGAGTGAGCAATGCTGTGTTAAACTGTTTCACCGAGAGCAGGTCACATCCTCCATGGAGGAAAAAAATAATCCAAGCATCATGGGGATTGGCATCTGGAAGATGACAGCAGATGTCAGACAAAGATGGCTCCAGGAAGCAAGAACCAGGGAATGAATGTGCAATTGCAAGGCAGGAGAAGAGATATGTAAGGACAGGTGATAAGGTCTATAGTAAGACTTAAGGGCTAACTAGTTCTTGAAAACAGCTGGACTAGAGATATGAAAGGTTGAGAAAAAAAAGTATGAGGCAGTCCATGTTGCAAAGTGAGTGGATTAGGGGTAGCCAAGAAGAATTTCTTGGGGTTTTGGCACAAGGAATTGTTGTGGTAGACCCCCATTTTATCACCAAGAAGGAAGGATCCTGAATCTTGAATACATTTCCCACCACACAAAATAAAGGGAGCAACACTAAGGGCAACAAGAAGGAGGTTCCAAAACACAGAGGACCTGTATCCCATACAGGCATGTCAGAAGAAAGAAGTGATTACTCTTAGGCAAATAAACATCTTTCACTGACTCCCCCCCCCCCCCCAATTATGTACTGCTGTGCCCCAAGAAGGAACGGTAGAAGAAGAGAGTGTAAGTGAAGTACAAGCACAAGAATGTTCATGTACCCCATTAGAGTTAGCAGCAGACTGATTAGAACTCCCACTAGAAAATTAGAGACACAAGACAACTTCGCTGGTTTTCTGATTTAGATCAAAGATGAGAACCATCTCCAGGTTTGGACAATTTTGCTATGAAGTTCTTGAGAGTTATGGTACAGAGCTCTTTCATTTTCTCCTGTTGGAGTTATTTAATTATCATGGCCAAGAAAATAAATTGTGAAATACTCAGCTTTGTTGGTGGTGAGGATTCTGTATTCCAAGTCTTTGGTTTTTTTTTTCAATTTAGGTACTATGCAAGAATGACCAAGGAAATCTGTGTAGTGAATTGGATCCACTAGGTCCATTGCCAGATTAAGATAATCTTTTTGGAGTACTCTGCTTTGATATTCTCAGTCTTTGATATCATCTTCAAGTCTGGGCAGTTCACCCCCATGAAGTGATGCTTGGGTGCACGGAGCCAGGAACTTGAGTTCAGAGGTGGGGTACAGCTGGATACTATTGCAGAAGAATTTGTTGGTATCTAAGCAGCATTTGGGGCACTTGCCATCTATTTCTTTTGAGGATATGTGCCCTGAAATCCTGTACCACAGTGAACCAGGTGAGGATGCTGGATAAGTGATTCTCACTGTTTTGAACTTCTTCCTTAGAATGGGAGAGGTTTTTGAGAAGTCTGATGCTGAGAAATCTCACTAATGGAGTCTGAGGCAGAGATAATATTAGAAGACTAGTGATGACAGTTGAAAGGATGGGGTGAAATGTGGGCCTCCCTAAAGTCAGTAATATCTCTCAATAATTTCAGTGGAATGAGGATTTCAGCATGGGGCCAGAAGTCATGAATAGCTAAAATCCAAAGTACTCATGCCCCTTTATTCTTGATCTTTTCAGTAATTAATGTGTTTATTGACTGTCTTGAAATTTA
>JACBWW010000784.1:7542-21998 GCA_020086605.1 Lanius collurio | reverse complement strand
AACCCATGAAAATGGAACATAAATCTGGCCATGAACTCGAGTAAAACTAGCCTTTGGTTTTGCCCCATCCAGTTGAAGAAGGGGACATCCAAAAAAATCCATTTTAATAGCCCTGCACGTGGCTGACAGCATCTTCCTATGGGCTTGCATTTGAAATGTGATGCCAGGGCAATCTCTGGCAGCCATGCTTTCTGACACAAACTCACTTCTTGTCTCAGCTCCACACAGGCTCTGTCACCCAACCTGCTGAGGCAGCAGCAGTAGCATTGTCTAAAGGAGCCTTTGCAGCCCAGCCTGAGAAGTGGAGCCCGGGCAGTTTGCTGAGCTCCATCGCTGACACAGCTCCTTCCCAGCAACAGGAGATGGAGGATGACTCCCCGGAGCTACTGAGTATGTCTTGTGTATTTCTTGTGTGAGGGACAGTGTATTGTGTGCATGTGCCAGCAGAGCTGTACCAAATGTTCCTCCGCAGTTTGGTGTCACAGGGACTTTTAGGACACAGGAACTGCTGTAGAAAATCAGTCTCTGTGCCAGCCATGTGTGCTGCAGAGCTGCCTGTCTTGTTGCTGTTGTGGTTCTTGTCGCTGTTGTTGTTCTTACCCAGATAAGCACAAAAGGCTCAGAGTCCCAGACAGTGGGGCAGCCATTGGTATCTCCTGGAAGGTGGCATCTCTGCTTTAAAGTCAGCATCTTGCATTTCGTTTTCCTCAGGGAAAATGATCAGCATGGAAAATCCAGTGATGAAATACATTGAACTGGAAAAGATCGGCAGCGGGTGAGTCCAACCACGGTTACTTCTACAAAACCATGGGCTGGGTGTTCTGCTGGTGGAATATCTATCAAGTGTGAAGTCAGGCAAGCTGGAAACATATTCAGACACTGGGGTTAGATTGGCCCATCTCTCTGTGCTGCTCAGAATTTGTAAGTGTGCTCAGAAGGCATTGTCAAAGACATCTCCATGCTGCCACGGTCTTGGCTGCAGCAAGGAACAGGAGCTGGAAGATCTCTTGTCTCTCAAGTGTGGGACAGCTGTGTGTTAATTTCCTTAGCATTTTTGTAGGTCTCAAAATCATGCGGCCACACTAATGAAAGAAGAAGAATCTTGCTCTCCTGAAAGAGCAACCTACCCCCTGGTAGCTGTCAGAGAACAGTTCTCAGGAGCAGTTCTTCCCAAGAGTTGGCTGAAGGACATACTCGCTGGTCAGAATTAGATCCACACAGTTTAGAAACTGAAAGCCAAGATGAAAGAAGAAGCTCCCTCTTTGAGCTGAGGCACTAAACCCCAAAGCTTCAGGAACAGGCCCAGTGCCCTTGCCCTTGAGAGAAAAATGCATCCTGTGCCCTCTGGCAGAGCCCTCATGCATGCTGCAGGTTTTAGGCACTTGCAGCAGAGATCTCCTGTCTGGGCTGCCTTTCAGTCCAAGATCTAAAGGGCTTCTCCTTTCTTTGCTGCTGGTTTGTTTCTAGGGGTTTCGGAGCGGTTTTCAGAGCACTCGACACTGCCACAGGAGGAGAGGTAAATGTCCACAGCCCCTGCAGACTCTGCAGCTCTCGAGGGCTTTCCCCTCTGGTGTGAGCTGTGGCTGGAGCTTTGGGTCACCGGTAGAGCTGTGCTGCAAAGGCACAAGAAGCACAGACCGGTGCCAGCCACCAAAATACATTTGGGACAGTCTTTGTCCTTCTCAGCTGCCAGAAGGAAGGCAAGGAGAGCAGCGGCTCCTTTTGGAGAAGGAGGTGCTCTCTCGCTCTCAATGCCTAAAACAAAGCGGGTGCCTTAGAGCATCTCAGTGCTCTTTGGGGCTGCAGCTTCAGAGTCCTGAATTCTCATTTCTGGCTGCCAGCAAATACATCTGAATCTTACTGGTAGTTCCTCAGCCACCTGAGGTGCTGCACTTGGGAACTGCACGTAGGGAGGGATCTGCAAGGCGTCCCTAAAAGCCCTAAGCCCTGCTTATAGCCCAGGATGTATCCACAGAGTAGCAAGGCTTGGAATACTTCTTTGGATCCCAGGCAGAGCAGCAGAGAGGGTGGGCAGAGCTTTGTGGGTAATACTTGAGACACCATTGTTACCAAGTTGGCAAAGCAAAATGTCAGTGGCCACGTGTCCTGTAACTGCCCCCAAGCGAGAGGAGAAATGGGCTGTTGGAATGTCAGTTCCTAATTCCTCCAGTGTCTAATCACAGGGCACTCCCTTTGGTACAGCTTGGCTGTGTCATTCCAAAATCACTTGCTCCATGTGTTTTGTGGTCTTGTGCCACCAACTTGTCATGGTACTGATTTTCATTGTTACTGTAGGTGGCCATAAAGAAAATTAATCTTCAAGGACAGAGAAGGAAGCAATTAACCATTAATGAAATTATGGTCCTGAAGAAGATCAGGAATCCCAATGTTGTGAATTATTTAAACAGGTGAGTGGTCATGGTTTTTACCCATGAATGCTCATTTACGTACTACAAGCATGAGAGGTTAAAAACCCTCATTGGCCACTGGCCGAAAATAAAGCTGGTAATTACTGATCAATTTTTATTTCTCTACTCATCTCCAATGGATGGGAAGAGAGTGCATTTTTTCTGCACTAGCCTTCCCTGGCACCTATAGTTTGAAAATTCTTTTTAATCCTGGACCAGTGCTATTTTACTAAGTCAGTACCCTCCAAATTCACTGCCACCTTGTTCACTGGTTTTTTGTGGTTTGATTTTTTTTTTTTCAAGTGTCCTCTTACGAGCTGATGAACCACTCTGGAGAGGATTTCCCTTGGATTGTTGCCCCTCTTTTTCATTGTTGTGCATGCCTGGAAGACTAGGTGCTTTTTTTTTCCATAAACACCACGTGTGACAGGTTTTCTCCCTGGACTGTTACTAAACTGCCTTTTTCACTCGCTGGCCATCTAAGACATCTCCTTTTTCACAGCTGTGCCTTTCTCCTTGAGACTTCACAGACTGCAATCACTGCACAGCCCAGAGGGAACATCTATTCCTTTTATTCTGTCCTCATTTCAAAGGGACCTGGAAACAAGAAACAACCAGAAAACCAATGGAGCCATGCATGTTCATCTCGATGTCCTTGTTTCCTTCTTCCAGCTACCTTGTGGATGATGAATTCTGGCTGGTGATGGAGTACATGGATGGAGGCACTCTGAACGATGTCATCAGCAAGACCTACCTGTTTGAAGACGAGATGGCATCCGTCAGTCGGGAGGTCAGGGATCCCACCTGTGCTTCTGAGGGCTTGGGCAGGATTGTCTGGGAAACAGGGGCTGAGAACTGGAGTGATTCCATGTGCCAAACTTTGCTTCTGTGTTGCTGCTACGCTGTGGGGAAGCAGGTGAACTGTGTGGCAGTGTGCCTGCACTAACTGTACTCTGTTCTTGTATTCTTATCTCCTGCTGATGTATTCTCACTCTGTCTCTTGTATTTGTATTTGCTGTTCTCCATCTTGCCTGTCTGAATGTTTGCCTGGAGCCTGTTTGCATGGCACTCCTTGCTGTGAAAGCAAAGGTGCTGGTGGCAGGATTTGAAACTAATGGTAAAGAAAAAGACAGACTCATTTCTCACATCCCTCAGCTGGAAAGGATACTAGTGCATGCAAAATGCTATTTGGTTCTGAGCACATCCACTGTGGCAGCAGTCATTCTGGCTGGTTTGCAGGGGACAGTCTGGAACAGCAATTCTCATTGCTCTTTCAAAAGCTGACATGCCTTCCCTTAGACAGGTCCTGCTCTGTGTTGCTGCTCTGCTAGTGTTGGAGCAGCAAGCTCTTCCTCTCAATGGCACTGTGTTCTGCCATTACACTCCATTCCCCTGGAAAGGGAATAGTTTAGAGCCGTTTCCTTTCGTGTGCTGAAATCACACCACTAATTTTTATCCTCCTGTTTCTGTTTTCTCTCTCAGTGCCTGCAAGGACTGGATTTTCTTCACTCAAACCATGTCATCCATCGAGATGTGAAGAGCTGCAACATCCTTCTCAGAACGGACGGCTCTGTCAAGCTGGGTCAGTATATTCTTGGCAGGGAAGGCGTTCTGGGGATGTGGGGTTTGGGGCTGCTTTTGAGTGACTGCCAGTTCCCCCAAAGTGGTGCTGGTGGCAGTGCAGGGACCCCTGCAGTGAGCTGAAGGCACATTTGCAATGTGCACAGAGGTCTGGCGAGGAAAAAGCAGTCCAGAGTGGCACTGGTTTGTGTGTGACCCTTATAGAGGGCTGGAGCTACATTCTAAAGACTCTGGGGAATAAAATCCACTGCTGGGGGCAGCATTAAAAATCCTGGTGGCCAATTCCATATTGCCTTGACTAAAGCCCCAGGGAAACTGAGCGTGGACAGTTCTCCAGCAGATTCAACACCACATTCTCAGAGTGGAGAGTTCTTTGCTTGGTTTCCTAATTGCATAGCGTTTTGTTTTCTCCACAGCTGATTTTGGCCTCTCTGCTCAGCTCAGCCCTGAGCAGAACCAACAGATCTCAGTGGCAGGGACTACTTGGTGGATGGCGCCTGAAGTTGTGACAGGTCAACCCTATGGCCCCAAAGTGGACATTTGGTCTCTTGGGATTGTGGGAATTGAAATGGCGGAACGAGAAGTTTCTCACTGGAACAGAAGTTCTGGCACGGTAAGGAGCAAATACTCACTGATCCCTCTGTCTTTTCCATTTCTGTCTGCCACTGGACAAAACCCCATTTCCATCCGCTGGCACTACTTTCCACCAAGGTCCCCTTCTAAAAGTGGCCCTGCAGCACGTCAGCATCTGCTGTAGTTTTGGTTGCATCACTGGGGGAACTCAGGCCTTACCACACGCAAACACTCTCCATTCTCAGGCAACACTTTCCTTTGGGTTTTGAGTTGTTCCAGCTCACCTGTCCGTGTAGATGGCCCTAAGAACACAGAACACGCTTCTCAGAGGTGGTGTTACATTTCCAGAAATTGAAACAAAGAAACGCAAACCCAACAAAGTTTCTAAGAAAACGGTTTTGAGAGATGAGCTGCAGCCTTGTTCTTCTCACTGGGAAACTTGCCTGCAACCTGGGCATGACAGTGTAAAGGCCACATAGTCTCTTCTGCTTCTTGGGCAGTGTTGCTGAAACACTTAGTGACAATATTTCTGTCACAGCCCGAGCCACGTTCTCCACGAGACCAGGCTGGAGCCTGGTGACATGGAGAGCCTGCCAAAACCTCCCATTTTTTACCTGGCTCTTTCTGGGATTGGCACATCATCAATGCATTGACTTGAGTATCCAGAGGAGCAGAGGGTTACCATAGGGATGGCACTTCTTCTGATTTGACCACAAATTTTTTTCTTTTGCCACATCAGAGAAGCTGGAACTTGCAGACTGCTGAGAGACAGAGCTGCAGGTGCCTCCTGTGTGCCCAAACAGGCATTTTCATCCCAATACATTTCTGCATGCATCTTAACATGTCTGTGTTCAAGATGAGATTCCAGATGTTCGTTTCCTGACCTGAGGAAAATCTGATGGATTTCCTTTCATTTCTTCCAATTACCATTGTTTTCAAGAACAGGACAAAAAGCTTGATGAGTTTTGTTTAATGGAAGCTGTGCTTAGGAGACCAACAAGCACTGCAGAAATCCTTTTCATGTAATCATCTTTAGACATAGGATAGGGAGTTAGTGTAGCAAAGTCCCTCTCCCAAACTGCCTGTCAAGCTGGTGTGAATCTTCAGAGAAGCAAACCGTGCTTTTGCTGATGTAGCTCCCCCTAACTAGGTCAGCCAATGAAATCAGCTGCCAAGGCAAGAGCTGCTGAATGTTGGAAAAGCTGTGGCTGCATCAGAGTTTGGGTTTTTTTTTCTGGTATAAGAAAGTCATCTCTGCCTCTCTGCCAGGGCAGAAATGGCCACTGCAGAGTGGAGCTTGAACAGTGGGCTCTGGGAGAGCGTTCGCAGATGTGAAAGAAGCAGGTGGAGCCTCGTGTTTCCTTTTTCTCCAGGCTGAACTCCTGTTAGCCAGCGGAGGGAGGCCACAGCTGCAGCGGCCCGAGCTATTCTCGGCTTTGCTGCACTACTTCCTGAGCTGCTGCCTGCGCACAAACGAGGAGTGGCGCTGGTCTGCCAGGGAGCTCCTGCAGGTAAAATGCAAAGGGGCTGCAGGCCAAACAGTGTCTGACGATGGGCTCCTCCTCCCCTGAAGTCCAAGGGGAAGTCAGATGAGTCCTCCTGACCTCCACTCTTGGTGTTTTTCAAATGAAAATGGTGAGGAATCCTGGGCTGGGCTGGCAGTGAGCTGTAAAGGTCATCTGCTCCAAGCACCCTGCAATGAGCAGGGACAACTTCAAAGAGATCAGGTTGCTCAGAGCCCCCTCCCACCTGACCTGGAATCTTTCCAGGGATGGGGCACCTACCAGCTCTTGGAGCACCCTGTGCCACAGTTGCAACACGCTCCTTAGACCTACTCTGAGTAAATCCCCTTTTTGTTTAAAAATATTACCCCTGCTTTTGAAACATTGATCTTGGAAAGTCATGGTTCATAAACTTCATTGTTTTTTTTTTTTTCCTTTGGGCAGCATCCATTTGTAACATCAGCCAAGCCTGCCTCCAGCCTGGGGTCGCTCATTGTTTCAGTGAAGGAGTGGAAAGAGAAGATTTTGGCAATCACATCAGGCATCAGGACTCTTTGCTCCACAACCAGCTTAGTGTAGGATTGTAGAGTAGGGTTGAAGAGTAGAATTGTAGAGTAGGATTTTAGCGTAGGATGACAAGTAAATAAAGTTTCTGAAACCTCAGCTCATCAGTAAGATTTCATATTTCCCACCTTGTGATTAAGCTCAAGGTTTCCTTCTGAATTGTCAGGTGTTTCTTAAAGGTGGAAAGTGACACCTGTGGCTTCTTTGGTAGGGTTTGTAAGGGGGGCAGGCTCTCCTTCGTTGATCCTCTGCAGACCACAGTGCCTTTGGAATACGGCACACTGGCTGGTTTTTGCCCAGCCATTGTGCTTCTAGTTGAGGCAGAAAGGGCAATGGCATTTGCAGGCAAAACCAGAGGAGGAATGGGGCAGCCAAACATGCTGTGCAGATGCAGGCGTTCAGCTGTGACTGGAGAGCATTCGGGTTCGTGCCACTTGGATTTGTATCCCTAAGTGCAATCTCTTTGGCTCTGGGAGAGTCCTGCTCAGCTGAGAAAGCAGAAAGATCAGTGAGGGTGCTCTGAAAGGTCTCGTGTGCTGCAGAGCTGTCAGTGACGGTGAGGTGAGAGCGGCCTGGCCTTGGGCGGGCCGGAGCCCCAGCAGAGCCGTGGCAGAGCCCAGAGCAGCCTGAGGCTCGGCAGAGGCAGGCTGGCAGGAGGCCCTGGTAGCTGCAAGAGGCAGCAGCCTGGCACTGGGTGCCTCTCGCTGGGAGCGGGCGAACCCTCCCGTCTCAGAAGCACAGCGGCAGCCGGCTGCTGCCGAGGGAAGCGGAGCCGTGCGGGGCACAGCGCAGACTGGAGGCGGCACGGGCGGAGAGAAAGGCCAGAGGCAGCCGAGGGCTGGTGGCCCGGCTGAGCATTGCTACTCTTCTGCCGGCTGCCCTGTCACTCCTGCCAAAGGCCAGCAGTGTGTGCAGCACCCTGGGCACAGCGGGAGGGAGCCGGGCTGCTCCGCAGGCTCCGGCACAGGGCAGCGGCCTTCGGGCACGGCACTTCTGCCAGGGCAACCGAGGCCAGCGTGAGGCGGCCACAGCTCCTCAGGGCAGATCTGCGGGAGCCAGGGCCTCACACAGCTCTGGCAGGAAGAGCCTGCAGTCCTGGAGTTCTGCACTGAGTCAGAGCAAAGGTGTGAAATGCAGAGTGCTTTGCAGAAATATTCGGGGCACCAGGCCCGCCTGCTTTGTGCTCTCCGGTGCGCAGCAAGCACAGCACCCTGCAGCTCTGAGTAGTGCTGGCAGGGAGGGGTTAGAAATGAACTAATTTTGGATACAATTAAATGGTGACAAAGTCCTCGAAGCAAAGGAAAACTGCTTATTAGTAACGATTCAGCTGAGCCGGCTGTGTGCCTCCCTCCTTGAGAGCTGAACACACACCCCCTCTAACAAAATGGCTGCTTTTCAGACCCTTTCCCGGCCAGGGGCCGTCCCTGTCCGCTTTCCAATGCTTGGGTACTCAGGAATTTACATTCTCTCCTGACCGCCTACTTTTGTGTCCCCTCCCCTCTCCTCCTACTTCCTTTTTAGTCAGGTCTTCAAGCCCGACCCTCTCCCAGCTCACAGCAACACCCAACAAATTAACTAGAAGGAATCCAAACCATAAATAACAACACATAGATCCAACCATTTTTGTTCTTTTACCTTAATCCCTTTTGACTGCAGCAAAATATTACCTCCTGTCTCACAGAGGGAGTCAGGGATGTGCCTGAGGCTTGTGCTTGAGTAGTGAATTTACTTGGAAGGGAGCAGAAGGGTTGCAGTCGGCAATTTGTGTTTTCATTATTAATTTCTGAAAGATGCAATGTGGCTTCATGCAGCAAAAGTACTTGCAGGGTGCATTGACGAAATGCTCGTGTTCAATTCCCAGGGAAAGAAGGTGTTGGGAAAGTGTTTAACTGTAACAAATCATGAATTCCTTAAGCTTTTACAGACAGTTCTGAGCCCTGTATTCCCCTATACCAGTGCAAATAGATATCTTAGCCTCGAGAATAGAGTGGTCCTGCTAAGAAGGTAGCTGTAAGGCATTCAAGGGGAAGAAACTGGTCTTAGAACACACTTGACCATCAGAGAAGGACTTGAAGAATGGGAGGTTCCCCAGATGACCAGCAGAGACCCTCAGGACACCCCTACTCTCCCGTCAATAACTTTTGAAAAGTGATTTAAATATGTCCCATAATTGGAGGTCATGTTTAGCCTGTGAGTTTCAGCAAAGTAATGAGTGTGTCTTAATGAGGCGGAGACTTTTTAATTAAAAGATAAAAGTCAGCTTGTTTATTAAAGAGAGCCGCTGAGAGCGGGAACCTGGGAGTAGCTCAGGCTCCACACGACAAGCCGGAGTCCCAAAAAGAACCAGTGTAACACACTGGGTGGTCCCTCGGATCCCGGCTCCTCAGCAGGACTTGGAGGGGAGCCCCGGCACAGTCTTTATATCCTTTGCCAGTCCACGATTGGTCCAACCAGTTCCTCCCTCCAGTGGCTCATATCTAGGGGTCCAATTGGCTCGTGGTCAAGTCCATCTTGGAGGCGTTGAGTGGTTGGTCCATCTCTTGTCCAATTATGTTTTAAGGCATTTACCTCACATGCAGGATGTCACCCTGCAGAACATTCTAGACAGCTCTCCCTCTTTCCACCAGCTCCTTGCACGTTCCCCATTTACACTCCCACCAAGTGCTTACAGCAAAACATTCCCATCACACAAACTAGCAAGACCCCAACGTCTTAATTAAATTACAGTTCATTAACCCCAATATTAGTTAACAACACCCCAGAACATCAATTTCATTTATAACAAACTCCCCCTCTAAAACTTTGATTGGGCTTCAACCTGCATCAACTAATTTTTAAATCAAACAGTCCTTTAAACAGTTCCTTCATAAACTTGGTAAACTTTTCGGAGTTTCCGGTATTTCTCGTACAGTTCTTTTGTGGTCTCAGGGGCCTCTTCTTGTTTTTGGGCCCTCATCACTCTGATTTTCTCGATTTTCTCTTCACTGAACTTCTTGAGGGAATTTTGCACAATGCTTGTGATTATCCACATACGCTATGTATTTAGGGCCTCTCCTCCACAGACATTCTTCTCCCATGACTCCTGACTTCGAGCTCCATGCTTCTTCTTCTTCCCTCTCATCTGGTCCTGGTGATTCCTTCTCCATCATCTTTAGGATCTCCTGTGGGCTCAAAGCAATCCCCTCCCAAGGCCAAACCTCTGCCATCCGGGTATCTCCACAAACCCAGCAATCAGTTATATTCCATTCATGACTTATTTTCTCAACTAGATCTCAAAACAATTTCTTTCTTCCCACCATTTGAATCCTAGGTCCAGTTTTGATCACCCCCCTTTACTTCTTTCTCTCTAATCAGGTCCAGTTCGTACCTTCCCTTTTTCTTATTTTGCTCCACTGGTTTTCTTTCAGAACAGATCCACCTTTCCCGTATAGGGCATTCTCCCACAATTTTTGTTTAACTCTTCCTACATTTTCAAAAAGCCAATAGATTCTGCCGTACTCTGTACAAGTTTTGAATTCCAAAAAACTGACACAAGTGGGGCTCGGGTTAGTGTGTGTCCTGAGGACGGCCGTCCGAGGGTCCCCTGCATACAAGGGGTGGTAGCACCTATCGCACGTCTCGGCTCCTCCTCCCCAGATGTTTATCAACAGGAGAGCTAATATTGACAGGGGTCCAGCACAGGGCACTCTCCCACCCATGTCTGCCCTCTGTCACTCCTCCAGAGGATCAGCATCTCTTTTTGTGGCCAGAGTGTAACCTGACCCGGTCTTGCCTCCTGCGCTGCTCTCACCAGCTACTGTTACCCTCCCTTGTTGCCGGAACTGGGCTCCCTCCTTGTATCAACCTTTATTCCTTTTCTCCTTTTTGGGGTCTAATTACTAGAAGTGTGGGAGGATGCTCTACCCTTCAGGAGTCCTGGATCTGTAATGAGAAATACCGGAATTGAATATACCTCATATGTACCCCTCAAATAATTACTAATCCTTATAATTAAAAACTTTAAATACCTCATGGATAAAAATAGCGACATTAATAAATTGTAACTCTTAACTTCCTAAAATTCAATACATTTGGAGCATGACAAACAGTCTGAACAACTTAATCTTCCTCAGGTTTCTTTGGTGGCTCCTTCTTTGAGGTCAGCTTGGTATCTGATGTTTCCACTACAGTCCATTCAGTCGGCGCGGGTACTGGTCCCTTCACTCTGGAGACGTGTCCACCCTTTCTCTGCTGTTCTCACTGCAGTCTCTGTGGCCAACAAAATCTGGAAGGGGCCTTCCCAGTTTGGAATCGGGGTTGTTCCTTCCCTGTCTTTATCAAAACCCAGTCCCCAGGTGTGAACTTGTGAATGTTAAAATCAATGGTTACAGTCTGGGGGAGATATCCCTTCTCCCTTAGCTCGTTTAAAGTGTTTGCAATAGTTTGCACATACTTTCTCATGCTCTGTTCTCCTTCTTCATATGTTCCCAGGTTATCAGAGGTAGTCAGGAAAGGCAAACCAAACATCATCTCATATGGGGAAACTCCTATGTCTGCCCTGGGTTTTGTTCTAATCCTCATTAAAGCCAGAGGAAGACATTTCAACCAATTCATCTTTGTTTCTTCAGTTAATTTGGTGAGAGCTGTCTTTAGTGTTTGGTTCATCCTTTCCACCCTGCCAGAACTCTGTGGCCTCCACGGGGTATGCAATTTCCAGGTTATGTTTAGGGCCCCAGTTATCTGATGTAGAATTGAGCAGTGAAGTGGGGGCCCCTATCTGAATCGATGGTGTGTGTTACTCCACATCTGGGTATCACTTGTTCCAGTAGGGTCTTGCTGACTACCTCTGCTGTTGCTTTCATTGTGGGATATGCCTCAACCCAATGAGCTAAATGATCAACGATAACTAATAAATATTTGAACTTCTGCACTTGTGGTAATTCTGTAAAGTCAATCTGGATGTTTGGGAAGGGTGTCCTTGCCAATTCTCTTCCCCCTGGGGGTGTCTTTCGCATTACTTTTCGATTTACTCGCTGGCAGATCATGCAATCTGTAGTTATTGCTCTGGCATTTTCAAAACTCCCAGTCCATACATATGTTCGCATGAAGTGGTCACAAAGCGCTTGTGTACCCCAATGGGTTGATGAGGCATGTAAATTCTCCAACACTTTTCTGGCCAAGGTCTTATTCGGGACTTGTTTCCCATCAGACATCCTCCATTCTCCTTTTTCATTCCTGACCACACCATGTTTGTGTAACTCCTGTTGTTCTTTTTCACTAAACCTTAGAACTTCTTCTCCATTGTCTTTTTCTCCCAGATTCACCACCAGAAGAACCTTTTCACTGTCTTCTAGAGCTGCTTTCTTAGCTACCTGATCTGCTGGATTGTTTCCTTTAACCTCTATTGCATCTCCTCTTTGATGTCCTCTAACATGAACCACTGCTATCTCTGCCGGACCCTTCAACGCTTCCAACACTGCCTTGATCAAACCTTCATGGACTAATGTCTTTCCTTTTGAATTTACAAACCCCTGTTCTGTCCAGATCTTGCCAAATGTATGTATCACCCCATAGGCGTATTTCGAGTCCCCCTTTTTATAACTGAGCCACTGTAACCCTCTTAATAGCACACATAACTCACAACATTGCACCGACCAATTTGCAGGGAGTCTCCCTTTTTCTATGATAGCCATGTTCTTGCCATCAATTACTGCACACCCTGACGCCCGTGTTCCTCCTCTAACTCGGGAGGAGCCATCTACAAATACGATTCCTCCCTCGGGCAAGGGGTGCTCTGCCAAATCTTCTCTGATTTTCCTCTCTAGTTCTATAGTCTCTAGACACCAATGCTCCAGCTCATCTTCAGGCTCACCATACAAAAATTGGGCAGGATTTTGTATTCGGGTAGTGGCCAATTCTAGATTTTTCACTGTTATTCAGGATTAATTCATATTTCAGTAATCGACTATCTGTAATCCATTTACTTGCACTCCTGGTTAATATGATCTTCAAATCATGTGGGGTGTACACCGTTATTTTGTTCCCCAAAGTCAGCTTGTATCCTTCTTCCACTAATGTCACAGTGGCAGCTCTTGCCTGAAGGCAAGTGGGCCACCCCCTCACTACTGGGTCTAACAGCTTAGAAATATATGCAATGGGTTTTCTTACTCCACACCAATCCTGTGCCAACACTCCATATGCCATCCCTTCCTCAGCATTTACAAATAATTCAAACAACCGGTCTAGATCAGGTAAACTCCATACTGGAGCGGTCATCAATTTTTCTTTTAATTCTTTTAATTTTTCTTCATCATTGTTATAAATGAAATGTCAATTTCATCGAATTAATAATTTGCACGAGCCAAATTATTAATATAAAACAAATAAAATTTATTTTAATCAAATTGACAATCTTAATAAGCCACTATAAAGGAAAAGCAGGGCCAAGCCTAGGTCCTTGACTCTGGGTGACACATACACAGCTCTGAACACCAGCAGTTCAGAGAGGTAAGCGCACACCTTTGAGGTGTTTGAGTCCAGTTTTTATACTGTTTTTCTTGCTCCTGGCTAGGAAATCTTTTGTTCTTTTCACTTCTGATGATCCTCTGGCCCAGTGCTCAGGGGTCCATTTAGATGTTGATTTGTCCAAGGATTTTCTTTGTGCTCTGGTTGCTGGTTTCCAGTAACCCATCTCAGCGTTTCTGGTAAGGGTCCTGTTCAGATGATGATTTTTCCGAGAAATCCTTATATGATTAAAATGAAGTGTCTTGAGCAATAGGTCCACTCATCAGCAGTGTCCAAGGAGTAGCAGATCCTATCTCTTACTCCTTTCAGATGGAAAAGATTCTTGTTGGGTAAGATGAAATCATAGGAGGTTGATGGGTCTGAGGTCATCTCCTCTGAGCTTGCCTGCACTTCTTATGTTAATTAGTACCTTCCTTGGGCAAGATGTCATGAGACTTGCCAAGGTGTACTCTGAACATAACTTGTTTGAACATATATACAATTTACAAGATATATTTCACATTTTGGATTTCACATTAATAACTTATTCTACTTATAGCATTTTGATTTCTTATGAATTTTGACCTATCTATAACAAAGGGAAGGTAGAGAGAAAGAAGAAAGAGGTCTCTGAGAGAGAGAGAGAGAGCAGAAGATAATCACTTGGTACAACATAGTCTTTAAGGCATTTCCCTTCATTCTGTGATTCTAGAAGATGTGTGGATGTGGATTTTAATTTGATATTATCATTTAATACTACTGGTATCTCATCTTCTTCTTCATCTTAGTCTTCTTTTCTTCACTACTTCTATTTCTTTTTCTTCATCTTAGTCATTCTTATTTTTCTTATTCTTCTTATTGTTTTTCTTATACTTCATATTCTTCTTATAATTTACCACTATTCTTACTCCATATTCATCATCTTCATCTTCTTCTTTTTCATTTACTACTACTACTACGATTTCTTCTTCTCCTTTATATTCTTACTCCTATTTTTTTCTTACTACTACTGTTTCCAAAACCAACTTTCATTGCAGTGGGAGAATGATTTGTGTGGCAGCCCAGCTCGGCCTGGAGGGACACGTCCAGGCAAAGGCAGCCCATGTGGCTCCCTCAGGACGCCAGGCAGGCTCCAGGGCAGCCGCCACTGGTGGGGCCCGGCCTGGCACGGGCAGCGGGCACTACTCGTCCAGCTGTGGCCTCAGGCAGGGGCAGCGGAACAGCCCTCGCAGCGCCCGCAGCGCCCGCCTGAAGCGGGACGGACGTTTCTTAGGGGCAGCCGGCTGCAGCCCGAGGGCCGGGGCCCCCGGCTGGGGAGCTGAGGGGCCTGGGGGGCAGCAGGGGC
>JACBWW010000783.1:0-22013 GCA_020086605.1 Lanius collurio | reverse complement strand
CTGCACAAAACCCAGCCCATCTCCTTCTGCCACTTCAGTCTGACACACGTTCAAACCCCCTGAAGATTAAGCTTGCAGAGAGAGAACACATGTGAGTAAAATCAAAGGTAAAATCCTAGCTTCATAAAAATAAATAGAAAATGTCCCATTGACATCCACAGAACTAAGACATCACACTAAGTGGCTTTGTACAGAGCACTTCTCTTTCTCAAAATAGCCTTTATGCATGGAAGCTTCCACAGTGAAGCTAATTTATAATCTGGTCAGGATCTGTGTACGGGTGTGTACATTCATATGTCTGCCATGAAAATTTTCTACCAGCCAATCAACCCTCCAGAGCAGACTGGGAGCTGGCAGAGTAGCTAATTACTCTCACTGAGAGAAATCTGCTAGCTTGATTAATGCCTGTTTATCAATTATTGCTGTTGCTTCAGCTGTAATCTCAGAAAAGGGTTTGCTGAAGATGACTCTCCTGGAACTTTGTTTTTTTAGTTTTGCTGTGCTACAAGCCATTCCCCGAGGCAGTTCCCTGAACTTCCACAAAATGGTCGACATAGTCATGAGTATCCATATAGTAATCCATATAGTGTCTGTGCAGCACCATCCTCTCTCACAACACTGTTTATCTGTAGATCTAGAACTGCATTTGGAAGGAGGCATCACTATCACTCTTTGACAAATTCAAACTGGATGTTTGAGGTTAGCCCCAAAGCTTCCACCTTAGCTAAAATCTGCCACTGGGATAAATAGGGACTAGCTTAACTAACAACAATATTCTTTGGTAAAGAATATCCCATCCATTTGCTGTTCTGAGACCTATCAGCTACTAAATGGTATCTTGTCTTTCTAAAAGGGAAAAGAAAGAGCTATTACTGTGTTTTGAAGGATTTCAAGTGCACTTTAAATGACAGAAGTGTTTGTCCACCTGCACCTTCCCTCTTACTGCAATAATTCACACTGCTGAGGAGACTGAGATTGTAGTTCCTTGGGAAAATCAGATTGTGAGAAAATGCATCCCATCTTTTCTGGGAGCAGTACTTCTCAGTTCTCCCTGTGAGATCACTCTGGGGGCAGCAGCCAGTACAGAGCTGAGCCTGCCAAGCCTTTATTTTTTGACTTACACTGGTTGGCCAGGGCTCCCACCAGGCCCTGGTGCAGTTATAGATAACCAGAGCACAGCTCACTCTCAATTCTCATGGGAAGGAGGCCACCAAGAAAGGCTGGCAGAGGAGCAGCTTCTGTGACTCAGAATTCCCAAAGCCCCCATAAAAGCAGTGCAAAAGGGTATTTCACAGCCTATGCACTTGGCTCTGTCTTATCTTCTTTGTAACGCCAGTGTTGATACTTAGCATTTATATACTAAATGATGCCTTTGTGTTTCAGCATTTAAGACCAGCCATACCAAAGAAGCCAAAAGCTTCACCTGGTTCACTCTCTAATTTCCAGAAGCAACTTGTAGGAGATTGATTGGGAGGGTATGGGACCAAAGCAGAGGCAGCAATACCTCCTGTGGCACTCCCTCAGCATTTCCTCCAGCTGGGTCAAGGGCTCCCCATCCCAAAAGTGGTATCCCTGCATTTGTACATGTGTACAAATTAACAGGGCCGTGTGCATGAAGTGCCCCCACTGCTACCACCAGAACACGATCCAGTGTGCTCAGCAGCACTTGCTTATATCCTGCTGTGTCAGAATGCAACAAATAATAAAGACTGAAGCATGCACTGAAACAGGCTCTGAGCTATGATGCTCAGGTCTAGATTTGTAGCCAATTCTTTTTTCCTGGACCTGGCCACATTCCGACTCAGTGCTCTGGTTTGGTCTAAAGCTATGGTTTATGTCTGACCCTGAGCCCAGGGCCTGCTTGAATAGGATCTGTTGTTCTCTTTTGAGGCTATTTCAGATAGCAGTGCTCCCAAAGGAGTAACTTTGTGCCTTTTGAAGCAGCTCTCCCTCCCAATGAACTCTTTCATCCTAAACAACCACAGAAACAGTCAAATGAAATGCTCTTTCTAGCAGGAAACTCAACTCAGACCGAAGATGGAGTTCAATACTTGTCCGTTTATGCTGTATAAGTATGGAATATGCAGTTGTAAGACAGTCAAACATCCAAGAAGCTGGCAAACTCTACCTTACCTCCAACACCAGAGTAGGAGAGGGGAAGGAGGAAAAGGCTGGGAGGAGCACAACTGGCTATGGGGTCTGATTCAGTGCCAGCAGGCCAGCGGGGTAGCTCACACACAACATCTCTTGGGAATCAAAACACATCACTTGTGTATCATTATTCCAGAGATGTTTCATAATTTTTTTACCTGTGCATATTGATGGAGAGCAAAGACTGGGAGACAGATCTGAGGCAAGATCCAGCCTCACAGACCAGTCCCCATGCATGTGGGATATGTGCTGCTGCCCGTGAAGCGCTGATTAAAGGTGCTGGGTGCCCATTTCAGCTTTGAGAAGTGCAAGTATTTCTCTGTAGCGAACGAATTCTGAATGAGACCTTTTCAATGAGAAAATTACCAGGCTGTTACTTTCATTTCTGTCCCCTTCTCATCTGTTGGCATGCAGGCAATCTGGAAACAGTTTCTCTCCCAATGACATGAGTAGTTTATTTGCTTAAGTTGATGTTTAAGTTTAAAAAACAGTTATTTCTTTTGTCATTCCTTACCAATCCAAACAAATAAGTAAAATAAAATTAGTGCTCTGAGGACCTAAATGACATTTCATTGTCAACACAGCAGTAAAGAATGTTTGACAAAGCCTAAGGTAAATGATTAAATTCTTTTTCTGTCACACCAAGGAAAAGCTGCTCCTCTTGGTAATAAGGCTATACTTGCTGTCCCTGAAGAAGAAGGTGAAAAATAAATTCATGACTAGAAACCATAAAATTTTACTGGTTGTATGGTCTATTTCAGGACAAAAATAGCTCCTTTGGGTTTGGTAACACATATTCCTAAAGTGTCAATTGTCATATTTATCACAGAAATTTCAGAAAATTATGAATTCTTGCACTTAAACTAGTAGTGTTTCCTTGGGAAACACAGGTGCTAACAAAATCTACAAAAGCGAATACTGTTAACATAATTTTCCATTTCATCCTTATATGTTTGTCTCTATCAAATCTATTATATTAGGGTTTCCAGCATATCAGTTATTTTTAAAGGAATCCTTTTGTTATTTTAAAATTAGCCCCCAGCTTGAGGTGTTAGAAACTCATCATGAAAATGTCCTGGAGATCATGTTGGCATGAGCAGAAAGATGATTAATCCCAGGTTACCATGAAAAAATCAGGTTGTCTATCAATGGCACTACTTTGGAGAAGAAAGTGTTATTGACAGAATTGAAGTAGTGTAATCATGGTTGGGGAAAATCACAGATCTTTATAACTTTTATTCACTTGGCATAGGTCACATTAGCAGAGGGGAATGCGAACAATTTACATTTCTTGTGCAGTAGGATAGGAAACATTAGGATTTAGAATTGGTATTTTATGTTAGAATAATTCAGGGCAGGGAAGAAAAACGTGTTGAAGAGTATTTATTTGTGAAAATGGTAAATAAAACAATGGAAAAAAATTCTTTGAAGGTAAGCATCAGGGGTGGCAAAAAACTTAAGCCACGAGTACTGAAGAACTGGTATTCTTGGAGAAGGGATCCTTTCAAAGCATCACTGACTGTGCTTGAAGCTGATACAGCATTTAGAAATTATTCTTTAAAGATACTCTTTATTTAAAGAGAGAAATATGTGACAGTGAGCCAAACTGTGAGTTTTTGTCTTTATGTTCTGCCAGAGTCATGATTAAAGAAGTCAGAGTATTGTGTTTCTCTGTTTTGGTTGTAGTATTAGCTTTACAAATTTAATAACTAAAAAAAAAAAAAAAAAAAGAAAAAGAAAAATAATAATAATAAAAAAAGCTAGCTACTCAATTCCCTCTGCTTTTAACTTCTTTGAGGCACTGTTTGGTTTCAGGACACTCTGCTAGTGGGTTTTATCCCAACCACAGCACTGAACTCCAGCCACAGCGGTGCATGGAGCAGATCTTGTCACAGTCTGCCTCTGCAAGCCCACTCCCGCCTGCTGTGCCAGTAGGCACAGCTCTGTTTTGCACTGCAACAGAAATCAGCCTGCTGGTTTTAACAAGGCTTGTTAATATTTCAGAAACAAGCAAACAAAATCTAACAAACCTAGAGAGTATCTGGCAGGTAAAATACCTGAAAAAACTGAGAGGCAGGGGAGCATGAGACCTCATTGCAGTTCAGAGGTGAGGTCAAGTGTGAGAGTGATGTGGAGGAAATTGTGGAGTAGTTGTTGGCAGTAGCAAAGCCCTTGGCTGCCTTTTTGCTGGACAAATCCCTAAATCCACTCATCTGTTTTGCAAAAGACAAGGTAACACTTCTAGAGTTAATCATAACCAATTTATGCTTCCAAAAGTGGCAAAATGTGATACAGAGTATTTTCTTGACTAGCTTGTCCTCTGGAATACAATGGCTTATTATTACTATTTTCATTACAATGTGAATATTGCCTTATGTGAATGGAATGAATAACACCTTCCCTATTTAATTAAGTTGTTCAAGATTGCATTTGTACTTGTTGAAGCCATCACTTTTCTCTCCTGGGTTATCATGCCTACACCTCAGCTCAGAAGAAAAGGGGAATAGATTTCTAAGAGACGGTTGCTTAATTGCGAACTAATCCACCTGCTGGGCATGCTAACTAAATGTAGTACCTGGCATCTTTGCTGTGACACCAACCTTGTCATTGCCTCCACAGCTGCACCAGCGGGTGGGCTCAGCCCCAGAATTTTGATATCTGCTCAGATGGCATACAGTCTTTGAGATAGGGTTTAATGCAAAGAAATAATTTATGAGGACTTATGTTAAATGAAATTCTAAAAAGTTATCTATTCTGCCTTAAAGGGATTTATTAAAACCATCTGCACGCCAAGCTTGCATCACATAAATGAAGTACCATTTGTACCTTGCCTGTAATTTCAAAGCAGGTGCACCCATTCTGCAGTATTAACCTGGTCTCTTGTGATCATATTTGGAAGCTGAATTCTCAGGTCAGTACAAGATACTTTAACACATGCCAGAGTTTCAGGGTATTGCTCTTAGCCTCCTCACAGACACGCTTGCTTTGTGGTTGAGCTCTGGGACAGTTGGCTAGCAAACTTTCTAGTGGTCTGGACTGTAACAAGAGCACCACCACCCAGTCTCTGGCAAGTGATTGTCTCTGATTCTTAATAAACAAACCATGTGCTGTTGAGCTGGAAACAGAGGTTGTCTGTGATATTTTTATGTGCAGATTAAAAAGAAAAACAGCACTTGGCAGCATAGGAAGATCTACACTTTTGGGCAGGAGGAGAAGCTGTAATGAACTGGATGCTTAAAGCCAAACTCTTCCAGGGAGAGGATGTGATGCCTCCATCCTTGGAATATCCAAAGTCCAATCCAAAACCACCTTGGGCACTTGCTCTAGCTGATCATGTTTAGGCAAAGGGTTTGGATTTGACAATCTCCAGAGGTCCCATGTAGCCTCAACTAGTTTTTGAGAAACAAAAGAGGTACTAAAAACAAGAGTATATTGATCATCCTGAAATGTATTATTATATCATAAGATTAAAGAACTATAGCATCATTTCCTTGAATAGGAAAGTACAGAGAAGCTGTTTGAGGAACAGTAAAGAGACTGAAAAGACACACATATTTTAAGAAATCCTGTAAAATAGTGGGGATACGGTCTTCCAAAAGCTTAACAACACTGTGTTCATTAGCTCATGCTTCAACCTGACATAATTTCAGTCCTTTGCAAAATTATTTGTGCTCTTCCACGTCCCAGCAGTGCGCACAGCACAGTCCACCTTCTGTCTCTTTCACCTGTAAGAAAAACAGCAGCATGTACAAAGTCCACATGGAAATTTGCTCATGTCCATGACAGATTCTTGGATACCACAGGAACTCACCAGATCCCCTCTGCAACTAGAGACAGCTCAGCTAGACAATCTAACACCCTCCACAGCTATTTCTTCTATAGGAAGGCTTCAAAGTGACCCACATGTTCCATGTGGTCCCTCAAGCTTTCCTTGTAGGGATCTGTGCACCAGCTTGCTCCACACTGGCTCGATTTCATTCTTTAAAATCCTGATATAATCACCCCTGGAGTGGGGAAGCTCTGGACAGCTTTTAAACTTCAAAGGTTAAAACACAATTTGCAGATTTTTGCACACTCCCAGCTACCAGGGCAGACCCAGGAAATCATGCTGAAAACCCTGGGAATCAGTGATGAGAGCATTTCAACTTAGATATAATATATTATAAACCACATTATTCTGTGTCACTGGAGACATAATAGTTTTGTCCTTCCATTTTGTCTCTCAGTTTCTATCCTTCTTAATGTATGTATACCCCAAAGCCTTGCAATAAACCAAAATAATTTGTTTGTCTTTTGAAAGGGAACCTTCCAATGCATGTCTGATAAAGCCATCAAAACCCCTGTTATTATGTGCTATAATGGTCCACAGGAGTGTTTGATTAGAGCATTTTCTTTGTCATGCTGACAAGCTATGAGATATTATCTGCCTCCAGAGGCTAAATGGAAGACTTGAGGGATAAAAAGGTCTATTGTTATTACATGCATAATCTTGTGACTGAAATTCCACCTGGGATTAAGAGAGCTCTTTAGATGTATGGAGTGAGACATTATATGTAAATTACTTTTGTTTACCAACACTGCTGTGTTGTAATTATTTTATCCAGCTACGCTTAAATTTTAGAATGAACTAGGGAATACTCCAACTGTGATTAGATTGCTTTCTCTTTTGTATCAAATGTTGTTTTCTTTATAATGAAAGAACTGATGATGATAACGAGGTAAACACCCTTTTAACACAGGAAGCTCTGTAGTGATATTAAACATTAACATTGCATCAAAGCTCCAGGACCTGACATCCTCTAAGACTACTCACCTACCGAAAATGCCAGGTCAGTAGGACAGCTCTTCATGTAGGCAAATAGCCCAAGCAATCCAGGTCCACTTGGAACAAAAGAAACTGATCCTGCTCTCTGCTAAACTTTGTCAGTGCCTTGTAATATATTTTTTTGTTTTGTAATAAGAAAAATTAGAAACATTAGAACTATGTGGCTCCATGTAGAAATATTACTGAATATACGATGTTAAATAAGGTGAGGAAATAAAAAGTCCTGTGGGTGCTAGAACACAGGATGTTGGTGTGTTTCTTCATTTAATTGTGCCAGCAGTGATGTAACTGCTGTCAATCTTAGACAATACACCCCAAATATATATTTATAGTTATAGTTATATGATAGATGTACTGCTCTAAGAAAATGCTGCTTTTCTTGGTGGTAGAACAGTTGTTATGGTGACTCCTTCCCTCATTTAATACAGGAAGCAGAGCACCAAAATAAAAATCATTCCATTTACGGAATTTGTCAGAAACCTACTCTGAAGCTGTAACTTTAGAGATAAATCTTTTGGAATATTTAATGACATCTTTATTTTATAGTATTTGACCTTTCATTCTGAAACTTGCAATTTTGTGAAAAGATCTAGTAATAAAATAGAAATAAATGGAGGAAATGCATTTTTCTGTGGTATATAGTGTAACTTTTGCTCATTTATAATATTTATACAGTATTATGGGCACTGAATGAACAAATACATTTTGCAGGTTAGGTACCTACTAAGTAAAGGTTATGTAGGGTTCTGTTTGGAAAACCTCATTAGGAAACAAGATGATTCAATTTTTAACAACACTTTATAGTTTATCCTATGGATGTTAACTACAGTCTTATATGAAACAAAAATTCTATAATTTCTTGATGGTATGTATTCATCTATTTCCCATGATTTAAGCAGCAAAATTCTCCAAAATGCCTCTTTTTTCTTTTTTTTTTCAGTTTCTGCTTAGGTCAGAGCTTTTCCTAAAACTGATTTGGAGATTAAATTCTCCACAACCATACTTGACATTTTTTGCCAACTCACAATTTTGAACACATTTACTCCAAACTACCTGATAAGCATGGGACTTCTACTTTATAACTAAGAAGCTGAGGCAATCAGGTGTGCAGGCTGAACCCAGATCGAGGTTATATCCACAGTCAGTGCAGATGTGATTTTACAAAAACTCTCTTTATCTACAAAAATTTGAGCATGTCCTGTGTTGGTCAAAGCTTCCAGGTGGATATAAAGGATAAGCAGCTCTGTAAAATGCTTGATCCCTATCCAGTGGAGATAATGATCCTTTCAAGGTATCTTCTGTGATGCTGAAGAAGAATTTGCACTTCCACAGAGTAGATATGCAGAATTCAGAACCTGGGCTGAACCAGTCATTGTCAGGAAGGGACAGCAGAAGTCGATCAACAGGAGGGCTCTGGGAGGGAATCTGGGAAATTATCAGCTGTAAATATTTAAAACAGGAAAAAAGGAACACACTGATAAAGGGAAATTATCTTTTCCTTTTGAGGGGGTGTGCCCAGAGAAGTATTGAGGGCATGCCAAGGAGCAAAAGTGAAACCGGTCACAGGAAATACACAATCCAATAACATTTTTTATTTGAAAACACTAAAAGGTATCTGTGGTGAAGTGTTGATTTGAATTAATGTGAGAGGATGATTTCCCCAAGTGCAGTGTTATCTTCCTATCAGCCTCCTACAGGAAAGTAGCAACATCATAGTGGATGAGAATTGCTAAAATTTATTAGGACTAGACTATCAGTGTAACTTTTAAATGAGTCATTTATCACCCTTACAAGGTCTGATTTTTATTAACCTCACCTGCTGCTGGTAAGGGGATGCTCCTGGCTGCTGGCTCCTAGACTGGGAAAGCAATTCATCTTCAGCTGCAGGTGATTTGCCTAACAAGCAGGTCCCATGCCACAGCAGATCTACACCTGAGAGCAGAGTAGAGCTACCTGCAGGACTTGGACTGTAGATGGGTACCAAGGTGCCACAGTGCTGGGGATGCCAGCCCAACACATCTATTTCCATGCTGAAGGGGTCAATCTGAACTGAAGTTCTCACACTCTGTAAGCTTCTGTCACTTCCAGGCAGAGCTCCTGCTTCTCCCAGGTACTTTCTCTGTTTTATTCCTAAAGCCTCACCAGCTTAATTAAACATCTTTGGAAACCAAGTTAGACCAAGAAGCAACATCCTTTGCATGGAACCCCTGAGCTCAGCTCTAGTGCTGTGCAGAGCAAGAGCACAGCTTTAACAGGTTTGCAGAGGCCAAGCAGGCAGAAGAGCCAAAGCCAGAAAAGCAAACTACAAGTCTGTCTAAGAGGATCCACTTTACAACAAACTGATGACTGTGCAGTTTAGGTTCAAAATGCTACCAGAAAGCCTGCTGGGTTTTTTTTTTCAAACTAACAAAAATGTGTCTGGAGAAAAGCAACAAAGCTGCTGAAGGGTCTGGAGCACAGGTCTTATAAAGAGCAACTGAGGGAGTTGGGGGTTGTTTAGCCTGGAGAAAAGGAGGCTCAAGGGGTATGTTACCAACATCTACAACTTCCTGAGAGGAGGAAGTTGTAGATATCCCACTGGGGATATTAAAAATACGTATAGATATGGCACATAGGACTTGGTTAAGTGGTGGCCTTGTCAATAGCAGATTAATGATTGGACTCAACTATCTTCAAGGTCTTTTCCAACTTGAACAATTCTATGATTCTATTGTATTATAAATCATGCAACTGTGAGTTTGGGGAGGCTGATTTTATTCTGCCTTAAATAACTTCGAACATACTTTTTGTAAAGCCCCTCAGCTGATACCTAAACAATCTGTAGGGGGTAGGTTAAAATAGAGACCTTCAGAAGAAAATATCTAAAAATTCTTCACTTAAGGGCATGTATTTCAATTAGTATTTAACTTTCTAATCACACTATAGTATATAGTATATGCTCAAAATAGTATAGTAATTACTATTTTGCAAACATTTAACTTTCATTCACAGAAAATTTGATTGATTAGGAGCATTGGGAAGCAGGAAAAGAAGATTATGTGCTTCTGCTGTTTGATCATAAAATGTTGATTTAACAAAAGCAAAACCAGATGCTTCTGAAACACAAGGAAAGGAATCCTGCAATATGCCCATTCCGTCTGATCCATTCACTTCCACTCATTCTGGTAAAATATGACAATCTATGTGTTTTCAGGAGTGAAGAAACAAACCCATAACCCACCATGAGATAAGGAAAGCCCAAGCACATTCCTAATATAAATGCCATGAAAAAAATTCTGCTGCTTTCTGGTTTTGATGTGATTATGTAGTCCTCAGGAAGCTGCAGAGGAGATTATCCACAAAGGCAAAGAAAATGAGACTTCACAAATCATCTGACTGATATAAGTAGTTTTATTATCATAGTTACTGTTGGAACAGACCACTGAAAATGGCTGCCATGATTTCAAATAATCAGTAAAGCCAAATAGGATGGCTTAGAATGCAGATACTGCCCACCATGCAACTGGAATGGATGGGTATCACAGCGGTATTAATAAAGGGATGGTAAAGTACTATTAATAAAGGCATGATAAGGTGTGAGAAGGCAAAGCAAAAAAACCCACCAAGTGATGTCTTGGATGAGATAAACAAAGCCTTGTAAAGATACAAAAGAATACAGAAAATTTCCTTCAGTGTTTACTGCAGTGGCAATCTAGGCAAGCACTATTGCAGGATTTACCTGGGCTAAACAAAAATGAACCCTCAAGAGTCTGTATTCCACTTTATAGAAGTAAAAAGTCAAAATCTTAAAAGAACACATCTAGAACTCATTGCAACATAAAAACATGTCCCAGCACATTGCCATACTAGTTATACATCAAACCAGGGGAAAATGAAATTCAACCTTCCCTCCTTCCTTCTGCGTTGCTGCCAAGGGACAAAAATATACCATAGGATAAAGGTTCTCTGCCAGCCCCAGACAGTTACAATATAACATACAATTAACTTTCACAGCTGGTCATAAGCTTTGTCAGAAGCCTGGGGAAAACAAAAAATCCTGTGTGTTGAACTTGATTGTGAATGTACTTATTAAATATATCTCATTAAACCCAACCGAGTTACACTTTCTGCTAGCTGGGTTAGCTGGCTGATGGTGTGTTTATAGGACCACATGGGAACTGTACAACATGATCTACCTCGTCAATAAAACCCCTTAACTTCCATGGTCTAAATTGCTTTTGCTGTTACACTATATGCAGCCACAGCAAGATCACTGAAATCACACCTTTTTCCTAACTTTGGCTTCAATCCTGCCCACAAATGCACACATGCTCACAACTTACCAATGAGATTTATTCTACTACAATGTTTGGACCCCACCTGTTAACTCTCTGTGGTTAAAGCTATCACTGTATTTCATGTACCTACATGCATGGGTGTCAAAAACTCCACTACTGTGACAGCTGTCCCTTTTATGACCCGGGGAAACATGGAGGGAACAGGAAGTTCTCACTGCTTAGAAAGACTAGCGCAGAGGTTTTTCGACTATCAGACTGTAACCTGGTGATTTTAAGCCATCTGACAGAAAACTTTCTCCCCCTGAAGTACTTGCATGAATGCTTTAGATGTTTGTCACGTGCCTCAGGGATTTGCAGACCACCCTTTTGTCTGATCTCAAAATAAAAATAAAATAAAACTTTTGTGCACTATGCTGAAGTGGTGTTTGACTACCAGCCTCAAACCAGTCTGGTAGATATGTTGGACTTGGAGCATTCAGACCTATCAGAATTTATCCAAATTGGTATGATTTCCATAGAGAGGCCCAAACCCAAGTTTTTTAAAGGGATGATCACCTAATATTAATTGGGTTTCTGATTACTGCAGTTACAAACCTAGTCTAGCAGAATTGGTAGCTCTCGGGAATTATGAATGAGGCAGTTCCTCTAGCTACATGGATCTGTTTGTTTCAAATAAAATCAACAGTCCTAATCTTTATTACACACTACCATTAGATAAGGTGTGAGGTACTGGATGAGGTGAATCAAACTAAATTTAGTAATTTCAGTTGTATTCTTTTTACTGTTTCCAAACAATCCCATGGCTAGTATACTGGCCTTAGTGAAATTAATGGAATGGTATTTTTTCTAGATGTGTCCAGAGAAAGATTGATATTATATGTACAACAGCCCTATGTAAACAATGTAAGTTTTTATATTTGTAATTCACAGCATGATGTTGCTGCTAGCAAGGAATAACAGCTCTCCTGAGACAATTTTAACATATATACATTCCTGTAGGAAGGCTGTGAATCTAGTGGATAAGGTGTGTATTTCACTACAATTCATCCTCATCTTTTCTCAAGGTTCACTTGTTTTCCCTATACCTATTACTAGGAAATGTTAGATCAGTTCTTAATTGTACTTAATCCTAGTTCTCTTCTAAAGTAGATCTTTAAGGAAGCCAAAATAGTGTGGAAAAAATAAACATAATCATCTGAAAGTGACTCATGGATTAGCTTTGTTAGGAAAAGCAAGCTATCCCAATGTGTATATCCATCCATTTAAACATAAGCACTAAAAAATGCCTTTCAAAAATTGTCTGGCATTAGTAAGAAGTTGCAGCTTGTTTGCTAACAAGAGCATCTACCTCTGTTTCTACATCTGTTTGCACTTTCAAACAAGTTCAGCCTAAGAGCTGGACATTGGAAACAGTATTAAACCATTTAAATAGCCAACAAGGAAAAAAAAAAAGCTGTTCCAAATTTCACTGTAGATGTTGTGTGTAACACCAGCCTCTCTTAAAAACATACATTTATAGGTCATAAAAAATTAACTCATAATAGATCTCTCTTCTACAAAGTGAAATGACACTAAGAAGTGTCCACAAGCACAGAACAGAAATCATATTTACTTTTAAACACTAGAAGGGGCTCTGGAATGTATTTGGCATTGACTGATTTGCACTTTTTCTCACAGCTCTCAGGCATAGTGTGGGAGTTAGTATAAGCCAAGGACCACTCCCAACACGCAGCTCACCTGTTTTACCAGATAGTAGAGTATTACATGGGATATGTGGTTCTGGCTGTCACCACTTCCATGGAAGGAGTCCAGAGAATTTTAGTTTAGTACTGTAAGAATATATCCTTAAGGAGCCCTTGTTCAGTGAATGGAGCAAAGTTAGCTTTGCTCTCAGGCTTTTTGCATGTGAGAGAAGCCTTTTGTTTACACTTCAGTATTTATATAAAGAACCCGTATTTCACTGCAGTGTGTTTGACTTTGGTAGAGAGAGATAATCCTTCCATAGCCTTGGGACTTCAGTGAAAGCATCTGCTTATCTGCTTCGTTGCCATGTTTCATCTCTGTGCAAACCCCTGGTAGAGGAGACAAGTTTTTCACTCTTTTGATTAGGAAGCTGTGTTAGATATAAAAGCTAGTGTGATGCTTGGCTGTTGCCTTGGCTTTAAAAACCAACCAAACAAAAACTCCTAGCAGATTGTAACGTGCTGATTCATGGACAGCAAGGCCATATGAACCATAAGGTTCAATGCAGTGTTCATGAGCTGCAGGCTTCTGTTAGAATCCCATTACCCTGCAAAAGCCTCATGTCTAGTCTCCTGAAACTGGATATTCAATTATGCAGAAAATCAGCTTCCCTTCATTCCCATTTGCAATTTATATAATTTGGGGAAAGCTCATTTCTGCATTTCAACAAATACATTTTATGATTCAATTTCTAGGTTCCATTGTCAAAATGATGTTTCTACATGTGGAAAGGAATAAACTCAGGCACTTCTAGGATGCTCAGCCATACCTGAAGTACCCAGCTCACGTACAGAGAGCTAGCTCTGCTCTATGAATAATAGCTGCTTTCTGCCTACAGTGACATATAGCTCTGAACTTCTAGGTCCTAGACCTGAGGACTGCCCTAATCCCACTCAGCATTTTGCTTGTAATTTTTTCTCCCTAGTGAAAGACACTCAGAAATGAAATTATTCATTTTTTTCAGGGGCTGCTTCCTTCCCCAAAACTGCCTTTACCCCATGTGGTATCTTCTTTGACTTGTACAGCTTTATCTGTCCCAAATTAGGCTTCTCAATGCTTCATTCCTTCTGTCACCAGAACACTTACCTCCACCTGGAATGGGAGACTTCAGATAAAAGTTGCCATGTGCTCCCAGATCATATTAATTATTCACCATGATAAGTGCTTTTAAAAAGAGAAAGAGAAAAAACATATTCTATACACTTAAAAAAAGAAGTATTATAGAGGCATATATCTTTTCCCAGAATAGTTCTTAGCCAGATTCTTAATTATAAGAGCCTCTGCCTTCCAAAGAGCTGGACAAGCTCCGCAAAGATAAATTAGTTCCTAAGGAAGTCTGAGAGAATATAGTGTCCCTCTGAGATCACAGTGAAGATAAAAAAGAGCTCCTAATAGCACCATGTCCTAATGGGGTCCTTCTGCCAGGCAGGGATAACTCCACAGGCAATATTATAGATCACACTCAGGAAAGGACTCATGTGGCCTGAAACTGAACTTCCTCCCATGATATCAGAATGTGTTCTCATTGCCTTCACTGCAGCAGTAGCTACATTCAGTGAATTTAAACACAGCCTAAGCAATGAAAGTATTTTTTAAAAAAAAGCTAAAGAAAACCCCCAAACCTCCAAACAAACAGCTGAATATTTACAGAGTGGGAAATATGTTGCAGACCTTGGCAACAGAGAAATTCTAGAAGCTATGTGACAGGAATGCTCTGTGACTTCATGTTAACCAGAGTTTTGTATTAGTTTTGCCTGCTGAATGCAATGTATCAGACAACATCACTGAGAATGCTTGCTTTGAGTCAGGGTTACTATGCAAGTCCTCTCTGCTTTCCAGAAGAATAAGCAGTCAGCTAAACCTAGCTAGGTCTTGGAAAAGCTTTTTTTTTTTTTTTGAGTAATGCATATCCATAGGTCTTCACACACAAAAGAATGCCTAAGCATAATTTAATGATACACAACCTCTAGCAGTGACATAAGGCTACCTCAAGAGTGGTAGTTCGTGTGGTACTGTACAGCTGCAGTATTTGGAGACAGGGAATTTGTGGCTGAGGACCGAAAGGTGAAGCTACTTCATATATCAGGGTGAAGATTTTTTAATGTCAGCACTGCTCTGACAGAAACACAGCATTTGGTGTCTGGTCTTGAATATTCAGCATGTAGCAAGCTGAAGGGAGTTCAATTTATTCAATGCAGTAAGGAGAAGTGAAAACTCAGTTTATCACAGTAGTTTTAGCAACTGATGCTGGAAATGCTGCCAGCTGTGATATTTTAAGTTTCATTGGAAAACTTGAAAATGCCACTACCCAATCTAAGCATTATCACCACTGTGGGTAATGCTGAGCCCTTCCCTTGAGCGCTCTCCCATGATGCCATGAACTGTCTGAGAAGGCACAAGGAAATTTTATTCATCACCACACCTGGATTGTGATATTTTGCCAATTATATGCTTTTTCAGCCACCAGAGTAACCTCAGCAGTGCCTTGACACATCATCCTCTGTCCTCAGCTAATTTCCAAAAACCTCAAGCACTTTTGTGGAAGGGAATCTTTGAAAGCTGCTAGGCTTCCGAAGGCCTGCCTGGACCCCATATTTTGTGTGCAGTCACCCTCCAGGCTGCTGCAACCTCCCCTGATCAGTGGAGTCATAGCACTGCTGCCAAGACACTATCCTCCACAGTGAGACTGGTGACCTCCTTCCTTGCCATCTGGGACAGGACACTGAGCTTTGGAGCTGGAGGTGGGAGAAAAATTCTAAAATCGTGTGACCCGCAATAAAGCAGAAAGAGGTACTTCTCAGAAATGCCTATGGAGCAGGTAGAACACATGACTGGGAGTTTGGGGTAGAAGGAGGTGAGGAAGTCTCTGAAGCTATGAGGGGAGATTTCCCATGAGATGAGCTGGGTTGGGACTGGCCATCTGGGTTTGTGTCTGCTGTGGGGTGACATACGAGGCATAACCCCCTGACCCTTTATCCATCGGATAAAAATGCCTCCCTGAGAGAACCTACACCACTCTTCACTCAGTGTGACCAGTCCTTCCAAGGCACTTTCAGGACACCCTGTGAACACACATTACATTCCATAATTAATGATGGGATATTTGGAAGAAGCAAAGGTGATATAAAATTGAGGCTTCCTTTCCCATCTGAAATTACTCTTGTGATTCAATTCTCACATATTTTGTAGATTTAGCAATGACATTGCAATCCTTGGCCAACTCCAGTGTAAGGCAGTAGTGAAAGTAAAATAAATGGGCAGAGGTAAAAGAAAGAGCACTGCAAGCTGGTGTTATATGACTTAGAACATCAATAATCACTAGATATACAACTCCTGGTTTTCTTCAGAAAAAATATTCTTAGATTAATAATGTATTCATAGAATAATACATATCATAGTATCAACGACTATAAAAACGAATAAAACTGACAGTGTGGGAGTACTAGGAAATGAAAATGCACCATAAATAAATGGAGAAAAGGCATTCCTAAGAGCATATATACAGTTTGTGCTACTTCTTGCATCAAGACACTCCCTTTCAGAGATCAAATGAAGAGTTTCAAGGTAATTTTAGATGGCTAAAGTGAAAATAAAGTCCTACTGAGAGTAAAGAGCCATAGAATGCTTTGGCCCTCTATCTAGTGAAACCATTAAAATGAAACTATTTTTTCTCTCTACAATGAAGAATACATGTGGACATGACAACAAAAGTGACAGCTGCCTTGAACACATGGAGTAAGAGTCTGCAAATGAAGGTGATTTAACTCTGGAAGATTCAAAGACAACGATTTTTAAACGTTGTGCTGGAGAAGTCTAAGCTGAAGTCCACATTTAGGAGAAGGAAACCAGAGACTCATGGCAAAGAGATTGTATTAGAAATACTTTGCTTTGATGACCTCTATGTAACAAGAGAGACATTCACATCCCCTGAAACATGGTTGAGCTGTTGTCAGCTTCACTCTCTCAAGAGCAATACAGTAAAATCAACAGCCTGGTGTTCTGCATCAAGCTCTTTTGAGAGGCTCTGAGACTGATGACTTCATGTGAATTTATCAAATTTTGGAGTCTGCTCCAAGCTGGTCTGGAAGACAGAGCACACAGGAAAAGAGGAAATTCAAGCAGATAATATTCATCTGAACATTTCCCTTAGGATATTTGTGGCTCAGCTTTTCATGGGAAAGTTTTCTTTTCAAATAAAACTATATTATCTATATTCATACCACAAAACCAGGACTGTTTCCCAAGTGTCTCAAAGGCTCAGGGACCAATGTACTTTACATGTTTGCCTTCCAGTCGATTGCCCGACAGGAATTAAAGGACTATCTTTCAGCCACACATAGACACATTATTGCAGGAATGAGAAACAAATGTAAAGCTCTTAAATACTGGACTTGCTTTCAGGCATAGTAAGTATTTCAGAAAAACTGTAGTCAAAATTTCTCATGTTTATTGAGGCATGGAGTCTTTTTGCTTCACATTGAAATGTGCAGTTAGTGGTGGTATTAAACACTGGGCAGCACTGCAAATACTCTTAAGTTGTACTCAAATCCCATTGTCCTTTTAGTCCACCAGACTGCCATTGCATTTGTGCAGTGTGGATGCAAAATACTCTTCCTGACCATCAACACTGCAGACCACTCAAGGTAATAAATATATATAATTCAGTGTGACTGTCCCACTGCTTTGTGCAGCATCCGCTCACCTACCTGGTCTTTAGTCCCTTGCCCTATTCACCCCACAAGGAACAGATCCTTTCAGTATGTGTTATCTGTACATTTTTTAAATATACTTTCAAAACAGTAGCAATGCATGCTGTGCACACCTTGGCTTTGTTCAGAATATTTTATGATCATTATTTCAAAAACTAGCTCGGCACATCCCCCAACACAGTGCTCCAAGGTTCATAACTAAGTCACAAAAGCTATAGGCAAGAGACTTGCAGGGAGGGGATTGGTTTTGTTTAATTCTTTCAAGGAGAGCAATACAGAATGTTTGAATTTGTATATAGTTGTATATTTGTTTTACTGGAGAATATATATTTTTTTTAAAAAAAATCTGAATTATGGATTTATACATTATATCTAAAAAGCACATACTTTTTTTTGTGTTCAGGAATAAGAAGTAAGTTTTTCTTATATCTCAAAAATAAAGTGTATATTGTTTCAAGTCCTTTCATGTTGTCAGAAGGGTGTATGCGTGTCAGTATAAAGAAGAATCAGGTCCTAGAGGAACCAGATTTTCAGAATTCCTGATTGATTTTTCATAAGTTTCAACAGAAGAATACAGAAATCAATCACTATCTGAAAGATATTTATTTCCTAATAGCTACTAGGATAGGGAGAGAGCATGAAACCTTTCTTTTCCACTTCCCCCAAGTACAAAATATGAGAATTTGATTTGAACATTAAATATATTCATGTGAGCTAATGGTATGAGAACTGAAGTCACCATAAATGATAAGCCAATGTTCACCATTTCAAATGTCATGCTAATTATATAATGCAGGGTTTTTTTCCATGGTATCCATCTGGAAATGCACACTAATGTTAAAATCATTAATATTTTTAATAGAGCCTGAAATCATAATATTTGCCAGTCACTAATCAGCATGAAATCTATTCACTTTGCATTTGTTTACATCAGTTGAAGCTAGACAGTAGATATTTGATTCTTCTTGTCAGCCAATAAACATGAGAATTTAAAAATTTTCAGGAAGAAAACAAGAGGAGAGAAAGGGTACTTTTCTGGCATAATCTTTTATTGCTAGAGAAACCATTTCCTTTCACAGCAGGCTACAATACTTATTATATTTCTGGTGTTTATTACATTTGCTCCAATACAGTTCATTTCATTGCATGGCGGCAGAAAGACTTTAAAGTCTCATCACTAGTAATGGATACATTTAAAACCACTGCCTGGTAACTGATTCTGGCTCTCCAAATTTCATTACATAACCTTCTTTTTTTTTTTTTTTTCTGACAGCTGATATTGTTCATAGGTTGAAGTTTTTGACACATCTGTTTACATACTTTTCATTGCTGGAGAACTAAATTATATACCAACCTTTTAGATAATACATGTAGTGCAGTGAGGAATGAGTCCTTTCAAGCAACAATAACATACACATCTGTGTGTAACATGCCAAGTAGGACACTGCAGTGGGATGAAGGTAGCAGATTATATGAGCTGGAACAATGCAACTGAATGTCTTTTCACTGCATGGTCAGAACTACTATGTTAAACAAAAGAGGGCATAGAAGTGAATTCAGAAACTAAGGCCTTGAGTGCCCGCATTACTTAATTGCTAGCCTGCTCTGTTTGGGACCTTTTCAACAGGGTCCCTCCTTGAAAAACCTGCTCTAGAGTAGTAGAATGCTAAGTACTGTGGATACAAGCAAGTCAGTGCCACTTGGCCTCTTTCATACACCCCTTTCCATGCAACCCGCAGTACATCTACATCACAAAAAGGAGCGTCTTGCAGAGGTACTCAGAGTCATGGGAACCCAGATGCCTGAGAGGGTCAATTCAGCACTGCTGTCCAGCATTGCATGGATTGTCCCAGCAGGTGGCCAGATGCAGCCCAGATGTGTGGGGTGGCAGGGCTGACTGCACAATGAGATCAAAGGCCCTAAGGTGACTCATTACAAGTCACTGCCTGATACCTCATAATCTACAGTGATTGTGGTTGAAGTATGGTAATTTGCCAGAGAAAGGATCATCTTCTATTGGTTAATTAGTATGGAAATCATGAGGAACCTTTTGCAAAAGCTAGACATCCTAACAATATCTACTTGACGTTTTGATTCATTTCTACTGCTGAACTTTCTATTCTGTATCTTGAATGTTGCTTAGAAAATCCCATGATATCATTTCCTTTAATCAAGTTTGGTTTGTTTTTTTTTTTTTTAGCCTGGAAAAAAAGGAAGGGATAAGCCTGATACTTTTTCTCCCTCAAAGATTTGACACTTGCACTCTTTGTTAGTCCTACCTTCAATAACTGCATTGATATTTTTGGACATAACATGCAACATGATCGTGACTAGCAAGTAGTGATTTAATCATATTGGCTTCCACAAGTGTTTTCTGTCTCCTGATGTTGTTTGCCTACAGAGCTAATGATAACATTTTCTTCAGTCAGCTCAGCTAAGTCTGCTGTTGCACACAGCCCTGCTCAGTATGTAACCACATGACATATTCTTGGAACTGAATAGAATAGGCTGTTGTATGGGCTTTTAAGGCTCTGCTGCCTTTGATGAATCTCAATATAAAAATCTCCATGAAGAGGCAAAAAAAGTTATCCATTCTCTTCCTTCTAGTTTTGTAACATAATAAAATTCACCAAACACAGCCTTAAGTTTATAAAATAAAATATTGCTAAAATGTCAAGGTTCAGTCCTACCTGGATTCTAACCTTAGTCTGGCAAGATAAATTTGACTTGTAGAATAAATAATCATAATATTTTTAAAATAAATCCAACTAATCATATCCAAAAGGTCACTTACAGCAGCAGGGTTCATTTGGTGCTTCATGGGACAAATCCCTCTGACTAACCACATTTCACAAATGAAACACTGACAATACTGCCTGATGAAGCACTTAGAGCTGAAATATTTACGCACAGTTGTACCTAGGGAAAAGTGAGACTGCAGGCATTTCTTCTCCACACATATTTGCATGAGCTAACACGTAACAGTTACATCAACACAGGGTTTGATGCGGGGCCTCAAACCCTACCTCAACCCAACCATAAGAGATGACATGGCTAGACCACCTGAAAAATGTCATTGTATTGGTTTCAAAGCTATACAATGTAGGTAGGATATTTCCATACTTCTCCAAAACTAAGACATATCTCTAGTGCTTGGATTTTCAAGGGCAGCCAGGGAATCACATCTGCTGCTGAGGGTTTGCAAGACATTAGATCCAGAATCCCTTAATGCTTAGAAAATGCCAGTCACTGTATTTTAACCAGATATATTTATTTCTCAAATATACTACAGAGAATAGCATGGCCAGACCCCCAGATCTGGCATTTTTAAAATTTTCCCTCTGTCACCTGCCTATTTGCTTCAGCTCCACTAGCTCCCACTGCCTTGGGGGTGCAATCCAGCACCTTGTTACTTAAGTGAGGAGATAAAACACACTTTTGTATTTCATTTCCGTGCATGGGTACTTGTTGCTGTAGAGCTCAGGAATGGTGAGAAAGAGGCTGTAGACTCAGGTCAGGAATGTATGGCCAAAGTGAAACTTTAATGAAAGTCTGTTTTTTATAGCACAGTTAGCTAGAGAAAAAAAATAATTGGCCTCTTGACCCACCACTTCTCAAAGGTGATAGGCTGAACAGTAAGACCACCCATATTCAAAATATGTCTCATTGTTCCCAAAACAAGACTATGAAAAACAAGTACACCTGCAAGATAGAGAATAGTTTACACAACCATCTTTCCCAGTTTTCCTTTAGCCTGCATGTGAAAGAAAAGGCTCTCACAGAGTGTGAGAAAATAATTTCTCTGCTTTAGCCTTTTAGCATCTACAGGTACTCTCTCAAAGGAAGAGCCCCACGTCCCTATGCAGTGTCCTGAGTCCTTCTCTTTCACAAAAACCTCCCCTGTGCAAAGGAAACAGAACAATTTGTTCCCTTCCCAAGGACCGTTTCCAAATGTCTGACCTTTGGAGCACAGCTGGGTGTAATGGCTTCAAGTGGCCCATTTTGATTGCGATGGTTTGTGAATGCTGAGGTTTGCCCAGCACTTTTAGAGAACTCTTAACAGTGCTGATGGAGCTGTTGTAAAAGGAGGACATGGAGCTATAAAACTGGTTGCTCTTTTCCAGCAGGAAAGCAAGTGAGTATATCAATATTTGGCTAGTACCAGCACCAGATGGAGGTGAGAGAGAAAACATTGAGAAGACCACCACACCAGTGCAGTCAGGAGAGTTTGATGAAGTGGCTTATTCTTCTCTATGATCTCCTGAAGATGTAGCTGCTCAGGACTTATAAAATTCTCTTGTTAAATTT
>JACBWW010000782.1:0-22017 GCA_020086605.1 Lanius collurio | reverse complement strand
TTGGTTGGAGTGATGGTTTCAGTCTTGGCCTGTCATGGGTGGGGGAGTGCCACGAAACACAAAGTTTGATGGGTTAATATATGTTCAGGTCCAGGTGGGAACACCCAGGTACCTCCCCTGATGGGGCAGTCTGATGTAACACTGCGGGTCATGTGCTGTCCTCTGGAAAACGGCCCCACAAATGAGTCTGGGGCACTTTGTGGGTCTTTAATGGTTTGTGACACCTTAACACATGGCATCTGCCTCTCACATCAGTGTAGATGAGCCAGTTGCACACCATCAGAAGGAATGAACACCCCCAGACCTATGTGTGGGTGCCCCAATACCTCCCCAGAGCGGAGAGGAGTTTTACACCTGAGCAAGTTGTGTAAGGGAGGACATTGGCATGATAAAAAGCATCATCCCACCTCACAGGATCTGCTTACGGGTCTGCATCCTGGCTGAAACCCCTGCTTGTTGCTAATCAAAGCTCAGTTTGCCATGGTCATTCCTCAGTGGTTGGTGCTCATCCCTGGGCTATTTTTATTCAGATTAGAGATTTTGCTGCCACACACCCAAATTTTTCTGCCTCTCCTTCAGTTACAAGGGTGCAAACCTGGCCTTAGTAAAGTATCTTGCTGCTTTTGCAAATGGCTGATTGAGTCATTAACCTTTAATATTTCTTACAAGGTTGTTGGAGTGAAGCTCCCCTGGACACAGGCCCAGAGGAAAGCCAAAGCACAGGGGTAGAATTAAAACCTTTGGATAATCTGAGATACATGAAGTCACACCAAAGTGAAATGGAAATACAGATTTTTTTAAATTTTAGTAGAAATATATGCTAAGTGCTCTAAACATTGAAAAGCTGCAGCAAAGAAATCTTAAACACAGTCTTTACTGTAGCAGTGTTACTTTTTTACAGAATTTCTTTACTTTAGACAAAACATAGAACTATACTGTTCACATTTTTTAGAGTGTTCAAAAAAAATAATAAAGAGCTGATAGAAACTATATACATAAATCTGTATAATACCTATGTAGCACTTGTGTAAGATTTATGACTGTTAGAATTAGACCAGGACAGGTTAATAAAAAGAAAACTAGAATAATGTGTTAATTTCCCTGGTCTATTAACAAACTTAATCTACACTTTTACAAGTTTAGAAGAAGATGTTTTCTACTTGTTGTTGGCCTGCTGCTGCTACTGTAACTGCTTGGCCTTATCACGTAACTTCTTTGAACTCTACTTTCAGAAAACTGAGAGACTGTGAAAAAAAGAACTTGGCAAGACAGCAGCCTCCTCTGGTCTTTCACTCTCATCTGAAAAGGAAGGATATCCCATCAAATGCTCAACCCAAGGTGATGGAGTACCTCATTCTGGAGGCCATGTTTATCCTCATGGATGGCAAGGAGATAAGGAGTTGTCAGTATGGATTCACTAAAGGTAAATCATGATTGACAAACATGATTGCCTTCGCTGGTGAAGCAACCACTTTGATGGGAAGAGAGCAAGTGGATATTGTCTACCTCAACTTCAGCAAGGATTTCTGCACTCTCTCTCAAACATCCTCATAGGCGAACTCACGGGGTGTGGATTGGATGCATGGACATTGAGGTGGATTGAGAAGTGGCTGAACAGCAGAGTCCAGAGCATTGCAGTCAGTGGCACAGGGTCTAATTGGAAGCTTCATGATGTCCCCCAAGATTCAATAATGGGCCCAGTATTGTTTAACTTACTCATTAATGACTTGGATTAAGGCATAGAGGCCTCCTCAGCAAGTTCATTGACAACATAAGATGGGAGGAGCTTCCAGTAACCCTGGACAGCCCTGCAGAAAGACCTCAAAGGAGAAAGAAATGGGTAGAGAAGAATTGTCTGAAATTCATCAAAGGTAAATGCAAGGTCCCATGCCTGAGGAAGAATAAAGACCTTCACCAGTACAGGCTGGGGTCCAACCTGGAAAGCTGCTCTGCAGAGAAAGACCTGGGGGTCCTGGTGGGCAACAAGCTGTCCATGAGCCAGCACTATGCCCTTGGGACCAAGATGGCCAGTGGTATCCTGGGATGCATTAGGAAGAACTTTTCCAGCAGGATGACAGAGGTGATCCTGCACCTCTTCTCAACCCTACTGAGGCTTTGTCCACTTCTAATTTCCTCAGTGCGAGAGAGACATGGGGCTCCTGGAGCAGGTCCAGCAGAGGGTGGCAAAGATGATTAAGGGACTGGACCATCTCTCTTATGAGGAAAGGGTGAGGGAGTTGGATCTGGTCAAGCTCAAGAAGAGAAGACTGAGAGGGCACCTCATCAATGTCTATAAGTATCGGAAGACAGAGTGTCTAAAGAATTGAGTTAGCCTCTTCTCAGTGGTGCTGACAATAGAACAAGAGGAAATGAGCAGAAACTGGAGTACAAGAAGCTCCACCTGAATATGAGGATGAACTTCTTTACTGTGTGGGTGGCTGTTGCCCAGAGAGGTTGTGAAGTCACTCTCACTGAAAATATTCAAGAGCTGTTTGTACATATTTGTTAGCAATGTGCTCTAGGATGACAGCTTGAGCAGGGAGATTGGACCTGATGTACCACTGTTGTCCTGGCCAACCTTACCCATTCTGTGATTCTGAGATTCTCTGATACTCCTCACAATGGAGAAGAATTATTCTTGGCAACCTCTTTCAAGGAAAAGAAAAACAAATAAGCAAATTTTGTTCAGACAGCTTCGCTAGTTTGGAAGTGATATTTACCAAAGTGAGATATGCTAAAATTTACAGGTCTCAGGCTATCCAAACCAGAGCTGGTTTTATGTTTAGCTAGTGAAAGGCTGGACTCTTTTGGTTACCCATCACCTTCCTACAGAATGACATCCATCATATCTTGTACTTAGAACTGGACACATGTATATGTCTCTTCTCCATATTCATATCTACAGCATTTTTAATATTTACTTGAGGGGTGTATTGGATTATTTTAAAGGCCATATCAGTGCAGCAATATACCTGATTAACTTCACAGTTCTGTGGGTGTTGCTCTCAAAACTCCCACAATACCTGTTTTCATTTCTCAATGTCTCCCGTTTGATCAAATGAATATTCTCCAAGCAATATTTCAAGAACTGCTTCCTAAGAGTTTATTCCAGAAAAGCTATCACAATTGGCTGCTCTATTCCATATAGATCTCCAGCACTGTTTTGAAGACTTTACATTTCAGACAGTCCTAGCTAGCCTTGCATGCCACATTAACATACACCTCACACTATTTAAGCGCTTCTTTTCAGGACTGTGATGCTTTCATACCGTTTAAACTTTTTACACCATTGCTCCACACCAAACCAAATGAGACTAATACATTATTGTAAATTCCACAGATATACCATGAAGGATCAAAAGAAAATATATGCCAAGTGACACAGGCAGTCCATCCCAAAAACATACTTATTAAGAAGTGTAGAAGCAAACCATCTAGAATACTTGGCAGATAAAGAGAGGTTCTGTGAAGGAAGAAAATTCAGTAACTTTTCCAAGCACAGAATTGCAGAATCAAATGCAGCTTGGAAATTCTCATTTCACAGCTGCTGAGGGACATGAGGGCACCACCTTCAGCTATAAAATATTTTTATATTTTTCATTTGAACTAGTCTTAGAATAAATAGAAAAACAATTTCATCAAGAATCTTATAGATGTAAAGAAGCCTTTAGGGACAGTTCTTCAAGCTTTGAATCTTGCAGAAGAGCAAGAGTGAATAATTAAGGTGACTAAGCATTTATTAACATCTACACTCCTCTCTGGTCAAAATGCATATGAAAAGTAGTTTGAGATAAAATTTACAGGAACTGAAGTCGTTTAAGAAAACAACATATTAAAACTCGATTTCTATTATCCCTTTATTGTTTCTTGCATCAAATTCTGAGAGGAACCTTGGGTCACTTAGACAGCTAAAGAACAGTGAGGAAGGGAGTAAGTGAAATGATTTGGAGTGCATACAAAAGCCAGTGCTTCACTGCATTCCTTATTAGTAATAAAAATGTGAAGAATTAAAAATAGCTAAATATGACATATACAAATCAACAGTAAGTAACTGCTGACAGTGTTCCAGAAGTGCTGCAGTAGTCTTTGGGTGTTTCACTACTCTGTCTTAATTAGTTAAGTGAGAGGACACGATTTCCTAGTGCTAGGTTGCAGGGAATACTGGACTCCACCCTGGAACTGGGCTGGGAGGATTGTGACGGCCTTTTCGGTACTAGTGATAGAACAAGGAATAGTGGTTACAAATTGGAAGGAAAAAACACAGTAGTAACAGCGTATGCAAGAGCTAAACATGAAAAGGTGTGTCGAGCTGCAAACCTAGGAACCGTGTACCAGGAATGTGGATCAGGCAGCCATGAGAAAAACAGTCTGAAAGTAATCTGATATTGCCTAAAAAAGCCAGTATGCTGTTAGACCATGGAAATTAAGCTGCCAAAAAGCAGAGCAGGCCATCAAAAATTCTTACTTTCAAATATTAAGGAGATGCTAAAACTTACATACAAAATGAATAGAGATGTCACATGAGAATGCCTGGATTCCCTCAGGGAAGGTCTCTTAAAAATGTAGACATGATAGAAACCGATTGAGTAGTACAGATTAAGCTGACTTCTGCTATTGAAACTAATACAAAATGCTGGGAGAACTATGGTACAAAACCTAACTTGACAAGCATTTAAAAGATATCTATTGAAGATGTTTTGCCATTATTGTAAGCACAGTAAAAAAAACCCCAAAAAACAAAAAAAAGGTTTTTTAATATAATTTTATTTTAGTATACGGTAGGACATGTGACTTTAAAAAATAGACTCAGAGGAGACAAGAATAAAGCAAAAAGGATTTTTTCCTCTTGTGTCCTTGCAAGAGGCAAACTAGTCCTTTGTTCCTAGCTTAATTTCTGCCTGGAAATTCAGTTTCTTTTTCTTCTGTTTGGTTTTAGGTGATCCCTTCTGGTTCCTAGTTATTCTTTCTTTATCACACTTTGGTCTTTATTTTCAACAGTATTTTTGTAAACTTTGTTTTTCTGCACACTTGGGACGTTTCTTGTCTATTGCCTTTTTAGAGTAATATCATATACATAATGTCATGCAAATAAAACACCCCAGAAGAAGAAGTTGAAGTGACTGTTTCAAAATAGAATGGTGTTGTCCTTTCATCTTCCTCAGCTGCCTCATACTGAGAAAGCCGAACAGGGCTGGCAAAAAGGAACTGTAAAGTTTGCACAATGACTATTCAGAGAGATAGGCTTCTGCACCTATTTGCCCTTCCCTTATTAAGAAAGACCTACACCTTCAAGTTCTTTCTACGTGGGGAGCTATTATACAACCATGGAGTGTTTATTTAACTTCTGCTAGGAATGACAGCAACCATGGGCAGCAGAAAGGGGATTTGATGGTCATCTTGTGAGGGCAGCAGTCCTGAAGACACTGCTTGAGACAGACTGGGATTGCCAAGTTTTATACAACCATAGCAGTAACACACCACAAGACACAGTCCTGGCTAGCACTGGCCAGTGGACTTCAAGGGCAGATCAGAAGGCTTTGCCCTACTGGGTCCTGTGAGAGGACAGTTTCCCAGTGCTAGGTTGCAAGCAATGATGGACACCTTCCCAGGATTGAGATGGGCTAGTTGTACACCCTCTTTCTCATGTGCGTAAACTCCAGTTAGGCACTGAGTCATATACTGAAAGGGCTGCAGTAAGGAATGGATGATCTTCAAAATATCAGAGCAGGACTCAGCAACAAAAAGATTGATGAGTTTTTCATAGAGGTCCTGGAAGTTCAACAGCCTCAGCCCTGCTTTGTTAAGAGAGGAGAGCTAAGACTGAATCAGCAAAGCTCAGGGGCTACAATTTTGGGGCTGGCTGAAGGATTGGCTTTTCAGGCAACAGGAAAAAAGCTTTTCTCCTCTTGCAGACATGGTCATACAGAAAAGGAAATAAGACTGGATAACAGATGAGCAGGAACAACTTCCACGAGGAAAGATACATCAGAAAACTAAGTACGATATGACACAAAGACAGGGCAGTCTGTGATGCTGTTGAGAAAGTTCTTTCTGCACGGTGAGGATGGGATAACAGTGAAGACACCATTTGCTCACTATCTGAGCTGTCTGAGAGGTTTTGCTGTTTATAAGGGTCTGGCATCCAGGATGTGTGGAGAAATTACTGAGGCCTTCAACAAGCACTTCTTGCTGTTCACCCATGTGAGCATTAATAACACTACCAAAGGAAGTGCTGAGCATATCAAGGGTGAGCATAGGGTTCTGAGTGTAAGGAGTAGTGCCATGGTTGTTCATGTAGGGATGTCCTTGCCTCCGCCAGGCTGTGGAAATGAAACAAGTAGGCACAGGTGAAGTCTGAGAAGTAAGTAGAGGTAAGAGAAGTAAGAGAATTACACAGAATCACAGAACTGGACAGGGACGCACCTCCACACAGAACCATTAGGGTTAGAAGAGACCTTCAAGGTCATCCAACCATTATCCTATCACCACCATAACCACCCCTAAACCGTATAGCCAAGTGTCTCTTTCAGATGCTTCTTAAATACTACTCTATATGGTAAGGCCACTATCTCCCTGGGCAAATTATTCCAATGCCTAACAAACTTTTCAGTGAACATTTTTTCCTATTCTCTAATGTGAACCTCACCAGGTGCAATTTGAGGCCATTTCCTCTTGTTCTTTCACCTGAAACATGGCAGAAGAGACTGACCCCATGCACTACAACCTTGTCCTGGGTTGCAATGTAAAATATACCCAAAAGTCTGTATTCTGTCACCATCTTCATAAACTGTTCAAACTGGTGGGACAGTGTTCCCCACCTCCCTCATGACTCATCCCTGATAAGCTCATGAGGCTATCTTCTGTTAATGGGCCAGCTGTTGACACCAGCTGGGGCAGAGTCTTTTATCTCTCCTGCTAATGGGCCATCACCGCATGACTGATAAGACTCTATCACCCATTGTGAGATGCTCCGCCCAGAGGGAGGAACCAAGCCTTCCAGCCTGGATATAAGGGGAGATTTTGAACACCACAGGCAGCCTTTCCACTGGATTCTCAGAGGAAGACCAGACCCTTCTACATCACCACTGGACCTTCAGAGGAAGACGAGACCTTCTCTACAGAGCCACTGCTTCAGCAGAACTCGAGACTCTCTCGTCAGCACTGCGGGTTTTCCTGCCGTTTTTCCTCTCTGCTGGAAGAACCTCAGGATCCAGAGCCTGTCCTTTCCCTGCCTTGCTGGGAGCTCAGCTCAGATTCTGCTGCCTCAGCCTTCGCTGCTCTGCAGCCCTGCCCGTCCTGCCTGCCGAGACCTCCGGGGATTCCTACCACAGCTCCGCAGCTCGATACATCTCGCCTGCCACCCGGAAGTTGTGCTCCTACTGCGGCCCCAGCCTGCCTGGCCAGGAGAGCCTGGACAGACCCCAGGATCAGCTGCCCAGGGAGGTTTGTGAAGCCTTTTCTCCATCCCTTTTTCCCGAGATCTAATCCGCCATCACTGCGTGCTCCCCGAACTCGCTCCGGAGCGCCCCCTGCAGCCGCGGGGGAACCATCGCACCTGCCCTGCTCACCAGGAGCCGCCAGCGCCCCTGCTGGCTGTGACTGGCACTGCACCAAAGGGGAAAAGGGCCTGACAGCCGAGAGAGGCTGCACTGGGTTTGTGCTTCTGTTTGTTGTCACCACTGTAGTTATTGTTGTTTGTTTGCCTGTTTATACATCTGTATTTTAGTAAAGAACTGTTATTCCTATTCCTTATATCTTTGCCTGAAAGCCCCTTAATTCCAAATTTATAATAATTCAGAAAGAAGGGGGTTGCATCCTTCACCTCAAGGGAGGCTCCTGTCTTCCTTAGCAGACATCTGTCTTTTCAAACCAAGACAAACCTCCTTTTAGGTAATCGTACAGAGCAATGAGGTTCCAGCTGGACTTCCTCTTCTCCAGACTAAACAATCCCTGTTTTCTTAGTTACTCCCCATCAGATATTTTCTTTGACCCTTCATCACTTTTGCTGCCCTTCTCTGGTCATGGTCCAGCACCTCAATGTCCTTTCTGAAGCAAGTGACCCAAGACCAAACACAGCACTCAATATTTCATCTCACCAATATTGACTAAAATGGGGCAACCACTGCCCTGGTCCTGCTGGCCAGACTAACCTTGATACAGACCAGGATTCCATTGGCCTTCTTCATCACCTGGGCACACACTGGCTCATGCTCAGCTGACTGTCAACCAGCATCCTCAAGTCCCTTTCTGCTGAGCAGCTCTCAAGGCACTCCTCCTCAATGTCAAAGACTGCATGGTGTTGTTGTGACCCATCATTTTACCTTTTTGAATCTCATACAATTGTCCTTGCCTTGACCCATCAATCCAGTCTGTCAAGATCCCTCTGCAGAGCCTTCCTACCCTAGAGCAAATCAGCAATCCCATCTAACCCGATGTCCCCTGTGAACTGACCAAGAGTACACTCATCCAAATCATCATTAAAGATGTTAAATAGGACAGGCACCAATACTGAGCCCTGGGGAACACCACTAGTGATAAGGCACCTACTGATTGAGGAGCTGGTGTCATGTGCCAGTCTTTTTGGTCTCAGGACTCCTCCAAAGTATTAAGTGATAAGACAAGAAGGAAAGCAAAAAGTGTTTTCAATGAGAGTAATCAAACACTGGAACAGACTGCCTAGAGAGGCTGTGAAGTCTTCAAACCTGAAGGTTTTGAAAGGGTGAAAGGATAAATCCCTATACAACAATATTCAGGTTTGAAATATGTCCTGTTTTTACCATCTAGGACTGGTGTCTCTAGAGCTGCCTTTGAGCTGGAGTTATAATTCTGCACTCCTCCACAGAGCAGGAAAAGTCAGGTGAAACTTGCCAAATGGAAGAGGCTACCCCTGTGTATTGAGAGCAACTGAACTTGAAGGCAGAAGGTTCAAGAAGAGCAAAGAGTCCGGAGCAGACAGAATTAACATACATGAAGCAGATGAGGCTTCCACTGGCACCTCAGTTGAGATGTTGAGAGGATTAACAAATTGTCAGGTCTCAGTGGTGTGGGAAAAGAAAACTTCCTAGGGCCAAAAGAGGATTTTTAGAGTTGGCTGCCAGGCAGGAAGTGGCTCTTTTCCTTGACATCAGCCTAGAAGCAAAATTCTATCACTGTCGGTAGGGAAGAATCTCACTTATGTTACGCTCATGTCTTGGAATTCTGTTCTTCTAAGGAAAAAATTATACTGGCTTATATTTTAAAACAGATTTATTATAATAAAAAATATTATAGCACAATGTTTTGGTTTTGTGCTGATTTTATTTTAATTCCTTTTTCTTTTTTTTTCCTTTCTTATCTTTTAGTTTTTGTTAAAAAAAAAAAAAATTGGATTTCAAGCAAATTGCTCTGAATGAGTTTGGGCATGATTTCTCATGTTGCAGTGCTTCAAAATTAAAGATTTCTTAAATACATTTGGTGAAACTGCAGTGGAATGTAATTTAAAAACATCTTTATATTATACTGGACGTGGAAAAATTACCTTATTTGATTGTTTACAAGTTATTTGGTTTTTATTTTGAAAGCATAGAAGCATGAATATAAAGGAATTTTACAAAACCACTTTTTACAGAAAAGTTGACTGAATTTTGTAAACTGGGATAAAATAAGCTAAAATCAATAAGGATTTTATTTATCAGTTGTGGTGTTCTTTTCCTCTTGATATGACTGAGGAACAACATGACCACTAGAGGGCAGAGACAGACAATTTTTTAACTACATCAAGCCTAATTCCTTCTAGAAGTACTATTTTTGTGACAAGTTAGTAATTTTGGACTGCTAATGAATTCCTGAGCTAGCTACTGACTAGAAAGGAATGAAAGAAAGATTCAAATTCAGACATTCATTTGAATAGCATTAATTAAGGTATATGAGTCAAAATAATTAGAAAAATTACTAGGGACATAATTTAAGATAATTGCAAAATTACTGATGAGACATGCAATCAGTAATGGAACAAGATGATCGGAAGAAAATATATGAGCATGATAAAGCAATTGTGAAAGGGAAAAGTGATGCTAACTGGGGAAATGAGAAAGTAGTTTTTCCATAAGTCCTGGGGGAAAAGGAAAAAAAAATTGATACATATTGCTATGCTTACTGAAATAAAATACAATATTGAACAGTTTACATATTACTCATTTTATAGCTTTTTAGCAGAACATATTCATACTAACTGATTTTATATAACATATATTTCCAAATAACTTTTATAGATACAAATATATAAATATATGTGTAAATTCTTAACATTGTGTCTTTTTGACTCCATAAAATTTTCTCATATGCTACATTGGAAAGAATTTAACCTTTTAATCACATTTAAACATGCACTTAATTATCTTATATTAGCTTATTGATGTCTTTTTAAAATGTCTATAAAAACTAATGTGACAATATTAAAATGCATTTTATAATTGTAATAGGAAATAAAGTGTGAATTTTCTGTATTGCCATAATACATAGCTAAGCAGACTTTTTCTGGCTGAAAGTTTTCTCAGGGTTTAAAATATTAAAATGCATTTTCTTGACCCATTTCCATAGTCAGTGGAGAGCTGGGATTCAATTTAGTTAACCTGAACACAAACTGTTAATATTTTATGAGACATCTTAGCCTGTCAGAATAATTCAGAAGGGTTCTATAGTTGTGATGGTCAAATTGTAGGAGAGTTGCAACTTCTGGAAAGCATCTGGAGCCCACAAAGGATATGCTGGTTAAACATGTGCATTTATGCAAGCAACAGGACCAGCTCTGGTGTTACACTCAAAATCTGTTCTATATCTTTCAGATATGGACAATCAAGAATTTATTGTTAATATAAATATGATTTTAAGAGTCTAATCAGCTTTAGTCCATATCTAATTGTTTTGGAAGAATAAGAAAAAATACTGCAGGTAAACTCTTGTACACACTCTTCTTTTATACCCCTCTTCCTGCTGTTGTGTTCACCCTTCCTGGGCTCTTTAGAGTCCTAAGGCTGGTGGCTTCATTTAGGTTGCATTTGGGAGGACATTGTCGTTTTCAGCCTCTGAAATCCTTTATCAAGAAATATATGGCCTCCATGTTGATGGTTCCTTGATTAGGTTCTAGCAAATATAAGAAAACATATTCAGCAGTCAACTAAAAAAAGGAAAAATTAAGGAATATTATTGTTGAATTACCCTGAACTCAGATTATTCATTAGCTTGTATAACATGTAAGTATAATAGGATATTTAAAATGAAGCAGTAACATTTAAACTATAATTAACATACAGTTGTATTTACTTGGTACTGTCATTTATTACAGTAAAGAAAAGATATAGCAGGTCATCAAAGGCTAATAACTCAATAAAGTTTTAAACCATTTAAAATATAATGAAGTAGGAACAATTCAAGAACCAATAAATAATGGACAACATAAGACAAGCTTGTATTTCTCAATGTCTTTCTTACTGGAGGGTCAAAACAATGTAATTGAAAGGTTGTAACAATGTAATTGAAAGGTTATAACTCATGACTTTAAACAACCAAGTTGTATTTTATAATGTATTCTGTTGCAATATTACAGTAATTTGCGAGATTTTCAAATTTCAATGATTTAAGACTTCATGGGTACATAAAAGCAGCTAATGATAATTTATTAATTTACTTTTCAAGGCCAGGTTGGATGAAGCATTAAGTAACCTGTTCTAGTGGAAGGTGTCCCTACTCATGGCAGACGGGTGGAACTAGATTATCCTTAAAGTCTCTTCCAACCCAAACCATTCCATGATTCTATGAGGCTTTCCCCTAGCCAGTTGTTTACCATCTTTCATTGGTTATCCTTGTATTGGAAGTATGAAATACATTCATTTGTGGGATAAAATGGTTTAGGATGAAACAGTGTTTAAAGATGTAAATTTCTCACTCTTAATGTAGGTTAACCTTGGTAATCAATAAAAAAACAATTATTTTATTCTTTTTTTTTTTCACTGAAGTGTGTAGGAGTTTCACCAGCAGTTTCATTAGGTCTTTGTTTACAAAAAACAATCTTATTAAAATGTATAGGGCCAGAAAAGACCCTTTTTGTCCTTGTCTATCTTCTCTTCTGTTGTTTATAATGAAAATCAAGCTCACTATCTAATCAGTACTTTACATCAGCTATCCTTTTCTTCAATGCTGGAAGCCTCCTTTATAGTGCAAGAACTTGAAGGTTCTTAGATGGAAGACAGTGGAAAAAGAAAAGCAAAAGATACATTGGTATATCAGTAGGAACAAAGAACTGCAAAACTAGATGCAAATCTTTCTCTTAAACAAGAGTGTTATTTTAAAATCAAAGTTTAGGAAAAAAAGTAATTGTGCATGGTGTTCCTAATGTTAATGGAGAGTAACATCCTGCTTTAATAACCTGATATCCTAATTCATTTACATGATATGCTTTGCCTTAAAGTAACTACTACCTTGCTGATAATCTTACTCCCTAATAAGCCAACAAGCCTCAGACATGCAAGAGGAGAACTTTTTGATTGAGGTACCCAAAACCTTCAGGAGTCCAAGCAAATTGGATTTGACTGTATCTGATCAGAAAAACTATAAATTGGTACTTTAACAAAATTTAGAGGGAAGGGCTCATTCTAGGGCCATAGTGAAAGCAGAAAATAAATTCATTTTCTTGTTTCAAGCTGTTTTTTTCAGATCAGTCAAATGGTATTATTTGTAAATTATCATATTTATATGATCATTTATGTCTTTGGATAACCAACTTTTGAGAACACAAGTAACTATTAATAATGTGTGAGTTCATATTTCCCACTCCACTATTGATGCACAAGGCAAAACCACACTTCCATACCTCTGTTTGCTTAGTGTAAAAATAAATACAGAGAATAATCAGAGATATTGATTTAATTTAATCAACTCCAAATTTTATCATCCTCACACTCATTTCTAGGTGGGTGGGTTTTAATATTTTGGTTTGGCTCTTTAATCTGCAGGAATACAAGTTAGAAAAAAACAAAAACAAAACCAAAAAACCCAGACAAAATCAAACAAAAAAATAATATTTCATAATTGGGTTAAGTATCTATAGCAAACACTGCTAGACAACTACATCATTGCATTACTGTAGCTATTCCCAAATACAAAAGTAAAAATTAAAATTATGAAAGTGAATAAGATCACTAAAATTCAGATATAGAAGAGATAAGCAGAAGCCTGTATGTTTATATTTTCCAAATGAAACTGCTGATTCAGTGAAGTGAATGGCAGAATTTTCTAGTATGTCATTAGAACCAAAATGTGAAAATGTTCTAATCTGTGCTAGATAGTTCCATATCAATATGCATATATTTATCAACAAATACATTGTTGGATGAAATAAAATTATTTTTTGAAGTGTAGAGAGAATGACAATCATTTCTGATGTTAATACCAACTCAAATTTGGTCAAAGTCTAGTAATTTGGTTACTTTGAAAATGATGTTGAGCCCTGAAAACAAATTTATGCTGGGGGATCATCAATTTTAAACTGACCTGCCTATTATTTTTGGGATTGCTAATAATTAAGATATTAATAAGAATTGATTCTGGATGACCTTTACAGCATCTTTTCTCTTTTTTTTTTCTTTTTTTTTTTTTTTTTTTTTTTTTTTTATGACAGGATAGACTACTGCTTTTACAGTAGCAATACACTTCTTCAGATAACTGTTGAAATTTTGACAAAGACTCAGTCAAGATTTGAAACTGATTTTGATAGGAAACATATAAAAGAAAAAGAAGCATTTATGTGCTCTCAAAAGAGCTTGCAGGTAAATAGAAGGAAGAAAAAGCTGTTATACCTCAGAAATGTATAAAACAAATAGGTAAGGTCAATAAGTTACTTCCTTACTTATTGCTCTTCTCATTATTTCAAGTGGCATTTTCTTCAGTTTTTCATATTATATTTGAACCGTAATAAATTTATGATTTTTTTTAATGATACTTTTCCCTAAAACTTTTTTAATCTTAGATTAATCATTACAGGGAAAAAATAACGATTTTCTAAGTGATTAAATATAAGTGTTAACTACACATGGGCTGGGAACAGTCTGAAGGCTGGAGGTTTGTACATACTTTTAAATTAATATAAAATAAAATACCTTTATTTTCATGGTGGCAAAACTAGAAAACCAGTAAAGCCAGAAGATTCTTCTTTAGTAGATTACAGTTCTCAACATAAAGAAAAAAAAAAAATTCTTCTTTTCCAATAAGTTAAGAATACTGTTTGAATTAATAAAAGTGATGTCCATATTTTAAAATCAATGCAAAAACTTGTCTAAAATTTTCAGAACAGTCCACCGATAGTATTTCTGTTGAGATGTACTGCCAGGAGAGGGTGGTGTTGAGCTATAAAGCTAAGGCAATCTTTCCTGCCTTCACTGAAAGTTGTTTTCACTTGCATCTAGGTACCTTATTTTGCATAAGAAAGATTGTGAAACTTTCCATTTTGACAATTACTTGGTTCAGAGGAGAACGCTTTCAAATATACTCTGTGTAAAATTTCAGAATGAATAGAGAATGAAAATGTTTCTCTTTTGAATTTCCAACCTTTCACCTCCAAACATTTAAAAATGAGTCATAATAATATGATTGCATATTATCAGTATGTATGTATATTAAGAAAGGAAATATAATGAGTACCATGGTTTAAAAAGAAAAATAATCTAAATTCTTTTTATAATATTTTTTTCTTTTCCTGTTGAATCATTTTCTTTTCATGTAAATTCTTATTCAGTTACAAAGGAATTACAGATTATGAATGACAAGTGTTATTTGTTGTGGTGGTGTGCAAAATGTGATGCAAAATTAATGATAACAGATTTTTCATAGAAAAAAAAAAAAAAAAAAAGCAGTATTACTAGTGTACTTCCTATCAGCTCTCCACTCCTTACTTGACAAAACATTCTGTAATATGGAATCCTGTTTATAACCAGGAGACACCTTTGCTCTGTGCCATCACCTGCCTCTCAATCCAACTTTACTGCAACTTAGATCCAGCAGCTTCATGCTGAGGATCTGCCATCAGACTGCTGCAGCTTGATCAGTGTCCATTCCACTAATGAACAGATTTTTGCAGAATTCACATTTGTATCTCACTGATCTGTGCTTAGAAACTTCTCCTCCATATGTTATCTCTGTGATGCAGGGTAATAACCAGAAATGGATGAAGAAAACAGGTTTTACATACTATGAGCATCTCTAAAGAGTTGGAGTACATTGAGTATCAATATTTTGCTGTTTTTTTTTTTTTTTTTCTTCCTTTGTAGATCAAGAGTAAGAGAATAAAAGATGAAAAAGAAATCAAAATTGCAAGTTAATACTGGAAAAGGTGTGAGCATGTTTAATAGTAGTATATTACTTAACACTATTTGGTCAATTGCTTGTTTATAAACCAGTAATCTTTTAAAAAAATCCCAATAAATGAATTTATTTCCAGTAACTTTGTAGGGTCAGGGAAAGCTTTGGTAGAAATCAATGGGTGTTTCTCCTGTTTACTTCAGTGTTAGTCTTAATGAGGTTACAGCAGTTAAATCTCAATCAACATCACCTGGGAAAAAGTGACAGAACTGGACAGCAGCAAGATAACACAGAGTCAATACTCTCTTTATCTTTGCACTCATATGGACATATCTATGTAGACAATACTGTCTCTATACATAAATTTTAATTACCCACATTGCATTATTTTTGATCTGCAGCCAAAAGTTCAAATTCGGACATTTATTGTTATTTATTATAATTTATTTGCTATCTGCATAAATAATGGATGAGTGCATTAATGTTCAAGCTCTTGAACTGTTGATACTCCCACAATCAAAAAAAGATTAAGTTAAAAGCTTGCAGGTATTAAATGCAATTCATATTTTTAGGAAATGAAAGAATTAGCATAATGCTGACAGTGTCAAAAGAGTAAAAAAAGTTAACTGAAACATAAAAATGGTTAATGTAGAAGTTTTAAAACAAAATGTCGCAGCATTTCTAGGATGGAAAAATGCACTGTATTTTTTTTTCTACTTACGTCCACTGAGCCAATAGAGATTCACTAACTGTGTTGTTTTAATAGACTAGTGTAGTGCATTTTAATTAAAGTATACTTGTTTGAGCCTCAGATTAGTTATTATCTAAGGAATATATGTACTTATGCTGACTGGTTGTAAAAGATGATTGATACTTTGATAATCAATGTACTGGCATCAGTCCCTTGCATTTCAATGCTTGGTTGTTTTGTGGTTTAGACAATAAAATTACTTGAGTATTTTATAATGATAACTGAATTCTAGGCAGAAGACCTGTGATCTTCAAATTAGGGTGTATAAAGGTATATTATTTGTCCATGTTTTTGCTAGAAGTTCACTCAAAGTGTCTAGTTCTTTGAAAGTTGCTTCCTTTGATATGTGAAATATTTTCTTTAAAATAGCCTTAACAAAAAAGTGCATTTCCAAAATGATATACTAAATGTCACAGAAATGCAGGCAGGTTTTTTAAAGAGCATAAATTGATGTCTCAGTGGATTTGATTATCTGTTTTACAAACTGTTTTACTGGTTTTGAAAGGGAGAGAATTTTCTTTGCCGCAGCTGGTACAGGCCTGTGTTGTGGATTTGTGCTGAAAACAGTGCTGATAACACAGGGATGTTTTCATTGTTGCTGAGCAGTGCTTACACAGAGTCAAGGCCTTTCTCACATCATTCCAGTAGCGAGGAGTCTGGGGGTGCACAAGAAGCTGGGGGGGATCACAGCCAGGAAAGCTGACCTAAACTGTCCAAAGGCATATTCCATAACATACAGTGCCATGCTGGAAGATATAACTGAGGGCAAGGTTGACCAGGGGCCACTGCTCAGGGGCCAGCTGGGCAACAGCTGGTTGGTTATAAGCCATTGTTTTCACCAGCATCACTTGTCTTCCTTGAGGTTTATTTGTTTCCCTTTTTTACTTTCATTTTCATTAAAATGTACTATTGTTACCATTATCATAATAATTATCATTATTATTGTTGTTATTCTTATTATTAATATTATATCTTTAATTTAAATAATTAAACTGTTCTTTCATTCCACAATTTTTCTCACTTTTACCTTTCAATTCTCTTCACCCCATCCTGTTGGGATGGGGAATGGGAAAGGGGCTGTGTGGTGCTTAGTTGCTGGCTGGTGTTAAACCACAAGAGATTGAAATAAGAAATACCAAAGGTATTCCAAAAGCTACCTTTCAAAACTGGATTAGGTCATTATTTTACATTGTGACAGAATCACTGTCTGTTTTGCTCCAGACAATACATAAATATTAAAAATTAATCACAGATTGACCTAGGGGTCTGAAAATTGAATAATAATACTTTTTAAAATAACGTGTAGTTATAGTAGTTGTTATTAAACAAGCTTCTTAATATATTGGGATTTCTCTAAGCTTGTTCCTTTAACATGGTATTTAAGAGATTTTACATTAAATATTAAGATAATTAAAGTACTATTTACATTTCTCTCCATGGTAAAAACAATACAACAACACTTTGAATAAGACCAATTAAATGTTAATTATTATGTTTTGAGATATAGTAATCCAGTTCTGAGAACCATTTTTAGGTGATGTGCCTTAAAATTCTGAACTCAACAGATTTTGGATTCTCAAAGCATTTCACAGAATCACAGAACCACTGAAGCTGGAAAGGATCTGCTTAGATAATCTAGTCCACCCTCTGTGGCTCAGGCAGGGTCAGCTACAGCAGTGTGACCAGGAACAGATGCAAACAGGATTTGTGTATCTCTAAAGACGGAGACCCTACAACCTCTCTCTGCAACCTGCTTCATGATTTGAAGTCTTTGCAACATCAAGATGTCAGTTTTGTGCATGGTAGGCCTATGAAATATGTAAAATGTCAATGACAGATGTAAGTTCAGTTTTGGCCAAAATATGGTCATCATTTACAAAAAAAAACCCAAAAAACAAAAAACAAAACAAAACAAAAAAAACCAAAATAAAAACCAAAAAAAAAACCAAAAACACCACTCCCCAAAAGGAAAAATACTTTCAGTAGAAAAGATAGATATTTCTTTCTAATTAAGACAGATTATATGTAATAAAGACCAGTGCTCTCAAAATTGAAAAAAAAAGATTCATTCTGAAACTCTTTTTCTTACTGTTTCAAAGCAAATCCATCTACAGCCCGAAAACAGAGAGGGAGAAATAATTAATATTTATTCAGTCAGGTTACACTGCATATTGTAGTAATTCACTATTTACATTCTTAGTTATTATTATCACTGAGATAGTGACTACCATGCTGTAAGCGATGGGGATGAAAAAATGTATCCCTGATGTCAAGTAGAATACCAGTCCCAGCTACTGACTCAGGAGCTGTCCTACAGAGAAGCTCACACCTGCTGATGGTCTGTGACTCAGTGAAATCCATATGGCTTTTCACAGGTGCCAGTAGATGGTCAGCTGTTGTTACATCTTTAATTCAGATAAAGACTTATGAAAATCTCAGAAAATTAATTTGGAAGTTGTCCTTACTGTGGGTTCTTGACAAAGCTGCTTTGTCTATAAAATTCCACATAAAAATGAGGCCAATTTGTTGCAAAGGTTAAGCACTCAGAAAATACTTTATTCAGAGGAAAGGTACATAGCAGGTAGAGTGTAGGGCAATAGATTTTTGGAAGCAGAAATGATGTATATATTCCTGCCTTTTGTATATGTAAAGGTGTGCAACAGCATGATCACAGCTGGTGAGATGAACTCTCTTGGTACAGTCACTACTTTACCCTATTCTCATCTTCTCTAATAGAAGAAAGAAAAGAAAGTTCACTCTTCCTGACCTACTTACTGCATCTTCTTTTCAGTGGAAATATTCCTTCTCCTGTCCTTATCCCTCACCCCTGAGGACAATAAACTGAATTTTCTTTTTTCAGCCTAAAGAGGATTTTCTTCCCTTTTACAGAAGAAAAATGTTTGATTCTGCTGTACTAATATTCTTCCTGGTCCATGTAAGAAATCCCAATATCTGAGCCACAACTAACAGTCCAAGATAACATGCAGTATTATACAAATAAAAATTCCTATTCTTACATCAAAAGGGAAAACAAAGGTTCATTTGGTCTGCATTATCAGACTGTATAAAAGCAAAAGGAATCCACACCTGCCTAATAAAAAGTAATACTAAATAAAGTTGTATAAGCCCACTCCTCTTTTGGAAATAGAACCACGTGAGTCTGAAATCATGCCATCAAAATTACAAGGTAATCTATTGACATAACATGCTGAAGTGATTAAAAAACACCTCTCACTGCATTTCAACAGATTTTTGTTCCTCAAGTATACATTTTTTAAAGAGAAATCTGACCTATCTTCTGAAAAAAAATGAGCTTAGATATAACTACACACTTTATTCAATTAAAAGACATTCACTATAAACTCCTAATTTTTTTTTTTTTTTTTAATTTAGGAAATTGTATACTCCTTACTCTGTTGATTGTACTTTTTTTCTACATAATGTGTTTATTTTTATAGTGACTAACATGAAGCTTACATTTTTTAAAGTTGCTTTCTAAAAATAAATGTCTGTTTGAAAATAGAAGCCAAAAATGAGATCATTGGCAGATGTGGGTTTGTGTCTTCCTCCCACTTTCACGAAAAGGCTGAAGTGGGTACTACATCTCGTAGGTTGAATTTCTTTAATGTGCTCTCTTTGCTCTGTAATGATAGTGTGAATGGAGACAAGGACTATGGCTATGTGGCAGAATACTAGGCTGAGAAAATACACTCAAGGAGGTAACTGCATGTAACAGCACACATCTGTCATACTTTTCCTGAGTTTTATCTGTGGCCAAGTGCATTCAGATTTTTATATCTTCTGTACTTCCAATTAGAGCCCAATACTCTTGCAGTCTTTACTCATCCATGCAGAAGCTGCACCAGGGAACAGTGAATTAACCTACAGACTTTTGGGAAGTAAAGTCAAAATAAGGAGTTTGGGTTTTATTTTTCCAGTTCTGTCACTTCCTGAAAAGTCTGACTACATGGATATTGTGCAAAAGAAGAACATGAGCATGATGAATTTAGAGACAGGGAGCTTAATTGTACATCTGAGTTGCAGGTTAGCCACCTAGGCAGTTAAGCACCACACAGCCCCTTGCTCACTTCCAATCCCCAGTGGGATGGGGAAAAGAACAGAAAGAGCAACAGAGAGAAAAAAACAGTTGAGACACTCACAGTTCAATAAATGAAGGAAAGAGAGGGAGAAGATATACGTAAAGGTGATCACTCATCACCTCATGTGAGCAGGCCAATGCCCATCTTCTCTCTGAGCAACAAATACTTTCCCAGATATGGCCCTGCCCTCACTTTTTCTGTGCATTGCACTGTATGGTACAGCATATCCTTTTGGTCAGTTTGAGTCAGCTGCCTTGGTTGTGTCCCTTCTCAATTTCTTGCTTACTCCCAAGCTACCCATATTGGGGCAGAATTGGAAAAATAGGAAGCCTTTACATGGTACAAGTACTTCTCAGAAGTAGTAAAAACATTTTTGTGTTATCAGCTCTGATTTAGTCACAAATCTACAAGGTAGCACTGTACACACTGTTGTGAAGATTCAACTCCATCCCTGACAAGTTCAGCATACGCTGGCACCTGCCAGCTTAGGATAGTTAAGCTTTGATATCACAGTGAATTACAGTGGCTTCCAGAGTGGTGCATTCCAAAGATTGGCATTTTAAGGTAGACAAGTTAACCCAGATATGGCCACACATTAAAAAACAGGCCAATAGATTGATGAACTTGGACTTAATTAATGACCTTTTAGAATGAAAGTTATCTCACATCAATCGTGTATTGGGAAGTCAGAGGGGTGAGAAGCATGTTACCAGCCATCAAGATCTACTACTCCCTTGACCACTACCTATTACTTTACAGATCTAAAGAGTTTTCTTTGACATGTGAACTCACTTACTTCAGTTCCTGTATTATGTATTCAAAGCTGGAGTTCAGAACACAGTGGCTTTCTAGAGGGTATATATTCTCAGATAGAAGAGAAAATATTTTTCAAAGCAGAGCTTAAATACCAATTCATTATTTCGTTAGACTGGTGCTGGGTCTATGAATTTTACTGAGTGTGTATATAGTACCCTCAAGAGAAAGAAATTGAATGCTATGGCTATTTGCAATCTAGCAAAATACAAAACTAGATTGACTACTGTAGACTTTAGTCTTCAGATGTTTTTCCAAGTTGACTGGTATAATCTATTTTAGCTGGATTTTATGGAATAGCAGTAGCATGTAATGTACAATTAGGTTAGGTACAGGCACATATCATCATGAATAGGCTTAGGCATAGTCAGCATGTAGAAACTCATTTGTGTTTAACAGGATACTAATATGAAATATCAATGTATTCTTCATAGACAAAAAGAAAGAAAATCATTTTGCACAACAGATTCATATTTTCATGTTTTTCTTATTCATTCTTATTGAAAAAAAAAAGAATAATAATTTTGTAACACCAAAAAAAAAAGTAAACATATGCAAATCATGTAATATCCTCTGTTCTGATTATTAATTGCTGCACACCCAGTGGTTATTTCTACTTCTTTTGCAATACAGAAGAAAAAAAATATTCCATTAATAATTTCAAAAGATTTACACAATCCTTATAACTTTGGGCTGCATCGACAATTGGTACTGAAGTGATATTTTTTTTAAGTTTTATGAGAGACATAAAAGTCAAGAAATCTGACTGTTCTTCAATTGGAATATTTGTAACTATAATGTGAAGCTGACTACTCAGAGGTGCAGTGGGTAATTAATTGGCTGATTGTAACATATGATTTAAAAAAATAAGTGAGTAAAACATAACTAGCATATATATAAACTTACAACTATTTTTTAAATGCACACTGACTAGAAGCCCAAAGTAATCAGAAAAAAACCCTCAAAGTCCATAGAAGTCCATGCAAATTCTGTTGGTTTCACACTAGGTTTCACCTTCTACAT
>JACBWW010000781.1:0-22047 GCA_020086605.1 Lanius collurio | reverse complement strand
TAAATGTCAAAACACAACAGAGCTCCTACAGAAAGAAATGAAAATTGAAGGGCTCAGCTGCTCCTGGACAAGGAACTTTCTTAAGGCTAATGCAATGCAACATCTCCCTTCATTCCTTTTTCAGTCTGTCAAAAACTTGGATCAGTGAGCTTTTCCTGGCCAGAGAAGCGAAGCTACACAGATAGGAAGAAAAGGGAGGGGAGAAACTGTAAACTTTGAGCTCGTAAATTTAGGCCAGCAGCAAATTGTTACCTTCTTGCCCAGAGCAAGAATGACACTGGGACTCAGAAAGCTGTCTGAATTTTGATGGCTCTAGGGCATCTCATGAAATAATGTGGTTCCACTGCTGCACTTTCTATGCTTAATAAAGGCAATACAATGCTAGAATCAGTTATTGGGAGAAACTATGAAAAAGTTCAGGTTATTTTAAAATATATAGGGGACTAAATCAATGTAAGTATCTGAAGGTAATTCTACCACAAGCCAAGTGAGTATGCCTCGGCCTCCTGGACACAAAGATTCTATAATCTTTCTTGGGGGAGAAAGAAAGGCCCACTGGTAACCAAAGCCAAGGGCTCACAGGTGACATTAATAGAGTTATTTATTGCATGAATAGATGTGGGGCTGTTCACGTAACTCTTGGCAGCTGTTGCTTGGTGTGCAAACAACATCACTCTGTAACAGCGAGGGAAGGGGAAACTTATTTGTTGTAAGAAACCCAAAAAAACTCTTGAGTTTGACACCGGTGTCCTTGACGGGCTGAGGGAGAACACCTCTCCTGTCCCACTCTCCCCAAGGAAAGTCCCCCTTTTTGCCCACCCTTGGCACCACTCTTCCTGCCCTGCTCTGCCTGTTCTGGATGGCAGGGCAGAGTGTGCCTTCAGTATGTTTGCTGGCTACACAAAACTGTGTCTCCAATCAGGTGTCTCCAACCACACCAGGGGGCAATATTTGCTAATGTCCATTTATGTTCTCTGTATCTTCTGGCTAGTCCCAACCTGTAGATACTAAACTATCAGAGTCCAGGAATCTTCTTTTTGTTGATTGAAGTCCATCAGGCTTCCGCCAGCAAAACGCAAAGCCTTGGTGAAAATAGTCTTTTGAAGAAAACCTTCAAACTGCCCTACCTTGGCAAAGGCAAACAAACCCAGGACAAAAGTGATTTAAACACTTTAAAAGTTGTATCATTTCCAACAGGGCCACTGCCCACAACCCTCTGGATGCCTCCATCTGGCCAATGGCTCGTGTCCCAGATGGCCCACCCTCCAAAGCCAGGGCTCTGCAGTGGGGGCTCGGGCTGTTGTGTGGCACCGTGTCCAAAGCCTCACAGGGCTCTGGGCACACCAGGGGCTACAAGTGCCCATGTCCGAGGACTGCTTCATGCCAGTTCCGGTGTGTTTGGCTGTGGAAGGGTGTCAGGTGTGGCCCTTTGTGACCCAGGCGCGGTTGTGTCAGGCCCCTTGGTGATGCGGGGCGTTGTGGTGCCCAGAGGCCATTGTGACATGGCAGAGCCCCGCCCTGCTTGAGGGGTATCTGAGGGGCACAGAGCCCTGGGGTGCCCAGTCCCAGGAGAGCCGCTGTCTCACGAGGAAGCAGCTCGCCTGAGAGCCTCTGTGCAAGAGCACAATGGAGATGCTCACAGAGGAGACAAACCCCAACTCTTCCCCTGACACAGGGCTTTTGGGCCTGTGCATGAGGCCCCAGATGACAGCCAGCCCTGGAAGGAGAGGTGATGGAGGGAGCTGGGATGGGGCAGGAGGGCAGCTTCCTGAGGGCCAGGGCCATTTAGCCCCAGATGTGCCAAGGCAGTCTACTCCTTCCCCTACAGCTGGGGCACAGAGCCAGGGCCCTGCCCCACACAGCCCCTGCTGCCCCCCAGGCCCCTCAGCTCCCCAGCTGGGAGCCCTCAGGGAGCAGTGGGAGGGGGCAGCAGAGGGGGCAGAGCTGCCAGGGCCGCAGACCGTGGAGCAGGACTTGGCCACAGAGGAGGGGAATGGGAAACCCAACGTGTACCAAGACCTGTTCTTTTGGGAAGACACAACAGATGAAGAGCTGTCCCAAGAAAACATCAGTGATAGTCTGCTTTTCCTATGGGAGCCCTGGGAAGGGGCAGTCAGACGATACCCAGCGTTGTCCTCGTACAGAGATGGCAACAAGAAAAAGGAGTCGCAGGAAGACTGGGAACCACACCACACCATCCACACCATCTCAATCAGGCCCAAGTACCTCCAGCAGCTGCAGGACCCCAACGCTGCTCCCCAGGACTCGGCCAAGGCAGCAGCTTCTCCAGCCTCGGCTGAGGAGGAGAAGGCAGCAGGGGCACAGAGCCAGGGCCCTGCCCCACACAGCCCCTGCTGCCCCCCAGGCCCCTCAGCTCCCCAGCCGGGAGCCCTCAGGGAGCAGTGGGAGGGGGCAGCAGAGGGGGCAGAGCTGCCAGGGCCGCAGACCGTGGAGCAGGACTTGGCCGCAGAGGAGGGAAAGGGGAAACCCAATGTGTACCAAGACCTGTTCTTTTGGGAAGACACAACAGATGAAGAGCTGTCCCAAGAAAACATCAGTGATAGTCTGCTTTTCCTATGGGAGCCCTGGGAAGGGGCAGTCAGACGACACCCAGCGTTGTCCTCGTACAGAGATGGCAACAAGAAAGAGGAGTCGCAGGAGGACTGGGAACAGATCACCATCCACACCATCTGGGTCAGCCCCAAGTACTCCCAGCAGCTGCAGGACCCCGACGCTGCTCCCCAGGACTCGGCCAAGGCAGCAGCTTCTCCAGCCTCGGCTGAGGAGGAGAAGGCAGCAGGGGCACAGAGCCAGGGCCCTGCCCCACACAGCCCCTGCTGCCCCCCAGGCCCCTCAGCTCCCCAGCCGGGGGCCCCGGCCCTCGGGCTGCAGCCGGCTGCCCCTAAGAAACGTCCGTCCCGCTTCAGGCGGGCGCTGCGGGCGCTGCGAGGGCTGTTCCGCTGCCCCTGCCTGAGGCCACAGCTGGACGAGTAGTGCCCGCTGCCCGTGCCAGGCCGGGCCCCACCAGTGGCGGCTGCCCTGGAGCCTGCCTGGCGTCCTGAGGGAGCCACATGGGCTGCCTTTGCCTGGACGTGTCCCTCCAGGCCGAGCTGGGCTGCCACACAAATCATTCTCCCACTGCAATGAAAGTTGGTTTTGGAAACAGTAGTCGTAAGAAAAAAAAATCAAAAAATAAAAAAAAACAAAACAAAAAAAAAAAACAAAAAAAATCAAGAAAAAGAATAACAAGAATAGGAATAAGAATAACAAGACGATGAAGAAATAGTAGTAACAAATAATGAGAAGGAAAAGAATAACAGTAAAAATAGTAAGTTCAATAAGAATAATAAAAATAGGAGTAAGAATATAAAGGAGAAGAAGAAATCGTAGTAGTAGTAGTAAATGAAGAAGAAGAAGATGAAGATGATGAATATGGAGAAATAATAGTGGTAAATTATAAGAAGAATATGAAGTATAAGAAAAACAATAAGAAGAATAAGAAAAATAAGAATGACTAAGATGAAGAAAAAGAAATAGAAGTAGTGAAAAAAAGAAGACTAAGATGAAGAAGAAGATGAGATACTAGTAGTATTAAATGATAATATCAAATTAAAATCCACATCCACACATCTTCTAGAATCACAGAATGAAGGGAAATGCCTTAAAGACTATGTCGTACCAAGTGATTATCTTCTGCTCTCTCTCTCTCAGAGACCTCTTTCTTCTTTCTCTCTACCTTCCCTTTGTTATAGATAGGTCAAAATTCATAAGAAATCAAAATGCTATAAGTAGAATAAGTTATTAATGGGAAATCCAAAATGTGAAATATAGCTTGTAAATTGTATATATGTTCAAATAAGTTATGTTCAGAGTACACCTTGGCAAGTCTCATGACATCTTGCCCAAGGAAGGTACTAATTAACATAAGAAGTGCAGGCAAGCTCAGAGGAGATGACCTCAGACCCATCAACCTCCTATGATTTCATCTTACCCAACAAGAATCTTTTCCATCTGAAAGGAGTAAGAGATAGGATCTGCTACTCCTTGGACACTGCTGATGAGTGGACCTATTGCTCAAGACACTTCATTTTAATCATATAAGGATTTCTTGGAAAAATCATCATCTGAACAGGACCCTTACCAGAAACGCTGAGATGGGTTACTGGAAACCATCAACCAGAGCACAAAGAGAATCCTTGGACAAATCAACATCTAAATGGACCCCTGAGCACTGGGCCAGAGGATCATCAGAAGTGAAAAGAACAAAAGATTTCCTAGCCAGGAGCAAGAAAAACAGTATAAAAACTGGACTCAAACACCTCAAAGGTGTGTGCTTACCTCTCTGAACTGCTGGTGGTCAGAGCTGTGTATGTGTCACCCAGAGTCAAGAACCTAGGCTTGGCCCTGCTTTTCCTTTATAGTGGCTTATTAAGATTGTCAATTTGATTAAAATAAATTTTATTTGTTTTATATTAATAATTTGGCTCACGCAAATTATTAATTCGATGAAATTGACATTTCATTTATAACAATGATGAAGAAAAATTAAAAGAATTAAAAGAAAAATTGATGACCGCTCCAGTATGGAGTTTACCTGATCCAGATCGGTTGTTTGAATTATTTGTAAATGCTGAGGAAGGGATGGCATATGGAGTGTTGGCACAGGATTGGTGTGGAGTAAGAAAACCCATTGCATATATTTCTAATCTGTTAGACCCAGTAGTGAGGGGGTGGCCCACTTGCCTTCAGGCAATAGCTGCCACTGTGACATTAGTGGAAGAAGGATACAAGCTGACTTTTGGGAACAAAATAAAGGTGTACACCCCACATGATTTGAAGATCATATTAACTAGGAGTGCAAGTAAATGGATTACAGATAGTCGATTACTGAAATATGAATTAATCCTGAATAACAGTGAAAAATCTAGAATCGGCCACTACCCGAATACAAAATCCTGCCCAATTTTTGTATGGTGAGCCTGAAGATGAGCTGGAGCATTGGTGTCTAGAGACTATAGAACTAGAGAGGAAAATCAGAGAAGATTTGGCAGAGCACCCCTTGCCCGAGGGAGGAATCGTATTTGTAGATGGCTCCTCCCGAGTTAGAGGAGGAACACGGGCGTCAGGGTATGCAGTAATTGATGGCAAGAACATGGCTATCATAGAAAAAGGGAGACTCCCTGCAAATTGGTCGGTGCAATGTTGTGAGTTATATGTGCTATTAAGAGGGTTACAGTGGCTCAGTTATAAAAAGGGGGACTCGAAATATGCCTATGGGGTGATACATACATTTGGCAAGATCTGGACAGAACAGGGGTTTGTAAATTCAAAAGGAAAGACATTAGTCCATGAGGGCTTGATCAAGGGAGTGTTGGAAGCGTTGAAGGGTCCGGCAGAGATAGCAGTGGTTCATGTTAGAGGACATCAAAGAGGAGATGCAATAGAGGTTAAAGGAAACAATCTAGCAGATCAGGTAGCTAAGAAAGCAGCTCTAGAAGACAGTGAAAAGGTTCTTCTGGTGGTGAATCTGGGAGAAAAAGACAATGGAGAAGAAGTTCTAAGGTTTAGTGAAAAAGAACAACAGGAGTTACACAAACATGGTATGGACAGGAATGAAAAAGGAGAATGGAGGATGTCTGATGGGAAACAAGTCCCGAGTAAGACCTTGGCCAGAAAAGTGTTGGAGAATTTACATGCCTCATCAACCCATTGGGGTACACAAGCGCTTTGTGACCACTTCATGCGAACATATGTATGGACTGGGAGTTTTGAAAATGCCAGAGCAATAACTACAGATTGCATGATCTGCCAACGAGTAAATCGAAAAGTAATGCGAAAGACACCCCCAGGGGGAAGAGAATTGGCAAGGACACCCTTCCCAAACATCCAGATTGACTTTACAGAATTACCACAAGTGCAGAAGTTCAAATATTTATTAGTTATCGTTGATCATTTAGCTCATTGGGTTGAGGCATATCCCACAATGAAAGCAACAGCAGAGGTAGTCAGCAAGACCCTACTGGAACAAGTGATACCCAGATATGGAGTAACACACACCATCGATTCAGATAGGGGCCCCCACTTCACTGCTCAATTCTACATCAGATAATTGGGGCCCTAAACATAACCTGGAAATTGCATACCCCGTGGAGGCCACAGAGTTCTGGCAGGGTGGAAAGGATGAACCAAACACTAAAGACAGCTCTCACCAAATTAACTGAAGAAACAAAGATGAATTGGTTGAAATGTCTTCCTCTGGCTTTAATGAGGATTAGAACAAAACCCAGGGCAGACATAGGAGTTTCCCCATATGAGATGATGTTTGGTTTGCCTTTCCTGACTACCTCTGATAACCTGGGAACATATGAAGAAGGAGAACACAGCATGAGAAAGTATGTGCAAACTATTGCAAACACTTTAAACGAGCTAAGGGAGAAGGGATATCTCCCCCAGACTGTAACCATTGATTTTAACATTCACAAGTTCACACCTGGGGACTGGGTTTTGATAAAGACATGGAAAGAACAACCCCGGATTCCAAACTGGGAAGGCCCCTTCCAGATTTTGTTGGCCACAGAGACTGCAGTGAGAACAGCAGAGAAAGGGTGGACACGTCTCCAGAGTGAAGGGACCGGTACCCGCGCCGACTGAATGGACTGTAGTGGAAACATCAGATACCAAGCTGACCTCAAAGAAGGAGCCACCAAAGAAACCTGAGGAAGATTAAGTTGTTCAGACTGTTTGTCATGCTCCAAATGTATTGAATTTTAGGAAGTTAAGAGTTACAATTTATTAATGTCGCTATTTTTATCCATGAGGTATTTAAAGTTTTTAATTATAAGGATTAGTAATTATTTGAGGGGTACATATGAGGTATATTCAATTCCGGTATTTCTCATTACAGATCCAGGACTCCTGAAGGGTAGAGCATCCTCCCACACTTCTAGTAATTAGACCCCAAAAAGGAGAAAAGGAATAAAGGTTGATACAAGGAGGGAGCCCAGTTCCTGCAACAAGGGAGGGTAACAGTAGCTGGTGAGAGCAGCGCAGGGGGCAAGACCGGGCCAGGTTACACTCTGGCCACAAAAAGAGATGCTGATCCTCTGGAGGAGTGACAGAGGGCAGACATGGGTGGGAGAGTGCCCTGTGCTGGACCCCCGTCAATATTAGCCCTCCTGTTGATAAACATCTGGGGAGGAGGAGCCGAGACGTGCGATAGGTGCTACCACCCCTTGTATGCAGGGGACCCTCGGACGGCCGTCCTCAGGACACACACTAACCCGAGCCCCACTTGTGTCAGTTTTTTGGAATTAAAAACTTGTACAGAGTACGGCAGAATCTATTGGCTTTTTGAAAATGTAGGAAGAGTTAAACAAAAATTGTGGGAGAATGCCCTATACGGGAAAGGTGGATCTGTTCTGAAAGAAAACCAGTGGAGCAAAGTAAGAAAAAGGGAAGGTACGAACTGGACCTGATTAGAGAGAAAGAAGTAAAGGGGGGTGATCAAAACTGGACCTAGGATTCAAATGGTGGGAAGAAAGAAATTGTTTTGAGATCTAGTTGAGAAAATAAGTCATGAATGGAATATAACTGATTGCTGGGTTTGTGGAGATACCCGGATGGCAGAGGTTTGGCCTTGGGAGGGGATTGCTTTGACCCCACAGGAGATCCTAAAGATGATGGAGAAGGAATCACCAGGACCAGATGAGAGGGAAGAAGAAGAAGCATGGAGCTCGAAGTCAGGAGTCATGGGAGAAGAATGTCTGTGGAGGAGAGGCCCTAAATACATAGCATATGTGGATAATCACAAGCATTGTGCAAAATTCCCTCAAGAAGTTCAGTGAAGAGAAAATCGAGAAAATCAGAGTGATGAGGGCCCAAAACCAAGAAGAGACCCCTGAGACCACAAAAGAACTGTACGAGAAATACCGGAAACTCCGAAAAGTTTACCAAGTTTATGAAGGAACTGTTTAAAGGACTGTTTGATTTAAAAATTAGTTGATGCAGGTTGAAGCCCAATCAAAGTTTTAGAGGGGGAGTTTGTTATAAATGAAATTGATGTTCTGGGGTGTTGTTAACTAATATTGGGGTTAATGAACTGTAATTTAATTAAGACGTTGGGGTCTTGCTAGTTTGTGCGATGGGAATGTTTTGCTGTAAGCACTTGGTGGGAGTGTAAATGGGGAACGTGCAAGGAGCTGGTGGAAAGAGGGAGAGCTGTCTAGAATGTTCTGCAAGGTGACATCCTGCATGTGAGATAAATGCCTTAACACATAATTGGACAAGAGATGGACCAACCACTCGACGCCTCCAAGATGGACTTGACCACGAGCCAATTGGACCCCTAGATATGAGCCACTGGAGGGAGGAACTGGTTGGACCAATCGTGGACTGGCAAAGGATATAAAGACTGTGCCGGGGCTCCCCCTCAAGTCCTATTGAGGAGCCAGGATCCGAGGGACCACCCAGTGTGTTACACTGGTTCTTTTTGGGACACCGGCTTGTCGTGTGGAGCCTGGGCTACTCCCAGGTTCCCGCTCTCAGCGGCTCTCTTTAATAAACAAGCTGACTTTTATCTTTTAATTAAAAAGTCTCCGCCTCATTAAGACACACTCATTACTTTGCTGAAACTCACAGGCTAAACATGACCTCCAATTATGGGACATATTTAAATCACTTTTCAAAAGTTATTGACGGGAGAGTAGGGGTGTCCTGAGGGTCTCTGCTGGTCATCTGGGGAACCTCCCATTCTTCAAGTCCTTCTCTGATGGTCAAGCGTGTTCTAAGACCAGTTTCTTCCCCTTGAATGCCTTACAGCTACCTTCTTAGCAGGACCACTCTATTCTCGAGGCTAAGATATCTATTTGCACTGGTATAGGGGAATACAGGGCTCAGCACTGTCTGTAAAAGCTAAAGGAATTCATGATTTGTTACAGTTAAACTCTTTCCCAACACCACCTTTCCCTGGCAATTGAACACAAGCATTTCGTCAATGCACCCTGCAAGTACTTTTGCTGCATGAAGCCACATTGCATCTTTCAGAAATTAATAATGAAAACACAAATTGCCGACTGCAACCCTTCTGCTCCCTTCCAAGTAAATTCATTACTCAAGCACAAGCCTCAGGCACATCCCTGACTCCCTCTGTGAGACAGGAGGTAATATTTTGCTGCAGTCAAAAGGGATTAAGGTAAAAGAACGAAAATTGTTGGATCTATGTGTTGTTATTTATGGTTTGGATTCCTTCTAGTTAATTTGTTGGGTGTTGCTGTGAGCTGGGAGAGGGTCGGGCTTGAAGACCTGACTAAAAAGGAAGTAGGAGGAGAGGGGAGGGGACACAAAAGTAGGCGGTCAGGAGAGAATGTAAATTCCTGAGTACCCAAGCATTGGAAAGCGGACAGGGACGGCCCCTGGCCGGGAAAGGGTCTGAAAAGCAGTCATTTTGTTAGAGGGGGTGTGTGTTCAGCTCTGAAGGAGGGAGGCACACAGCCTGCTCAGCTGAATCGTTACTAATAAGCAATTTTCCTTTGCTTCGAGGACTTTGTCACCATCTAATTGTATCCAAAATTAGTTCATTTCTAACCCCTCCCTGCCAGCACTACTCAGAGCTGCAGGGTGCTGTGCTTGCTGCGCACCGGAGAGCACAAAGCAGGCGGGCCTGGTGCCCCGAATATTTCTGCAAAGCACTCTGCATTTCACACCTTTGCTCTGACTCAGTGCAGAACTCCAGGACTGCAGGCTCTTCCTGCCAGAGCTGTGTGAGGCCCTGGCTCCCGCAGATCTGCCCTGAGGAGCTGTGGCCGCCTCACGCTGGCCTCGGTTGCCCTGGCAGAAGTGCCGTGCCCGAAGGCCGCTGCCCTGTGCCGGAGCCTGCGGAGCAGCCCGGCTCCCTCCCGCTGTGCCCAGGGTGCTGCACACACTGCTGGCCTTTGGCAGGAGTGACAGGGCAGCCGGCAGAAGAGTAGCAATGCTCAGCCGGGCCACCAGCCCTCGGCTGCCTCTGGCCTTTCTCTCCGCCCGTGCCGCCTCCAGTCTGCGCTGTGCCCCGCACGGCTCCGCTTCCCTCGGCAGCAGCCGGCTGCCGCTGTGCTTCTGAGACGGGAGGGTTCGCCCGCTCCCAGCGAGAGGCACCCAGTGCCAGGCTGCTGCCTCTTGCAGCTACCAGGGCCTCCTGCCAGCCTGCCTCTGCTGAGCCTCAGGCTGCTCTGGGCTCTGCCACGGCTCTGCTGGGGCTCCGGCCCGCCCAAGGCCAGGCCGCTCTCACCTCACCCTCACTGACAGCTCTGCAGCAGACGAGCCCTTTCAGAGCACCCTCACTGATCTTTCTGCTTTCTCAGCTGAGCAGGACTCTCCCAGAGCCAAAGAGATTGCACTTAGGCACACAAATCCAAGTGGCATGAACCCGAATGCTCTCCAGTCACAGCTGAACGCCTGCAGCTGCACAGCATGTTTGGCTGCCCCATTCCTCCTCTGGTTTTGCCTGCAAATGCCATTGCCCTTTCTGCCTCAACTAGAAGCACAATGGCTGGGCAAAAACCAGCCAGTGTGCCGTATTCCAAAGGCATTGTGGTCTGCAGAGGATCAACGAAGGAGAGCCTGCCCCGCTTACAAACCCCACCAAAGAAGCCACAGGTGTCACTTTCCACCTTTAAGAAACACCTGACAATTCAGAAGGAAATCTTGAGCTTAATCACAAGGTGGGAAATATGAAATCTTACTGATGAGCTGAGGTTTCAGAAACTTTATTTACTTGTCATCCTACGCTAAAATCCTACTCTACAATTCTACTCTTCAACCCTACTCTACAATCCTACACTAAGCTGGTTGTGGAGCGAAGAGTCCTGATGCCTGATGTGATTGCCAAAATCTTCTCTTTCCACTCCTTCACTGAAACAATGAGCGACCCCAGGCTGGAGGCAGGCTTGGCTGATGTTACAAATGGATGCTGCCCAAAGGAAAAAAAAAACCAATGAAGTTTATGAACCATGACTTTCCAAGATCAATGTTTCAAAGGCAGGGGTAATATTTTTAAACAAAATGGGGATTTACTCAGAGTAGGTCTAAGGAGCGTGTTGCAACTGTGGCACAGGGTGCTCCGAGAGCTGGTAGGTGCCCCATCCCTGGAAACATTCCAGGTCAGGTGGGAGGGGGCTCTGAGCAACCTGATCTCTTTAAAGTTGTCCCTGCTCATTGCAGGGTGCTTGGAGCAGATGACCTTTACAGCTCACTGCCAGACCAGCCCAGGATTCCTCACCATTTTCATTTGAAAAGCATGAAGAGTGGAGGCCAGGAGGACTCATCTGACTTCCCCTTGGACTTCAGGGGAGGAGGAGCCCATCGTCAGACACTGTTTGGCCTGCAGCCCCTTTGCATTTTACCTGCAGGAGCTCCCTGGCAGACCAGCGCCACTCCTCGTTTGTGCGCAGGCAGCAGCTCAGGAAGTGGCGCAGCAAAGCCGAGAATAGCTCGGGCTGCTGCAGCTGTGGCCTCCCTCCGCTGGCTAACAGGAGTTCAGCCTGGAGAAAAAGGAAACACGAGGCTCCACCGGCTTCTTTCACATCTGTAAACGCTCTCCCAGAGCCCACTGTTTAAGCTCCACTCTGCAGAGGCAATTTCTGCCCTGGCAGAGAGGCAGAGATGACTTTCCTATAGCAGAAAAAAACCCCAAACTCTGATGCAGCCACAGCTTTTCCAACATTCAACAGCTCTTGCCTTGGCAGCTGATTTCATTGGCTGACCTAGTTAGGGGGAGCTACATCAGCAAAAGCACGTTTTGCTTCTCTGAAGATTCACACCAGCTTGACAGGCAGTTTGGAAGAGGGACTTTGCTACACTAACTCCCTATCCTATGTCTAAAGATGATTACATGAAAAGGATTTCTGCAGTGCTTGTTGGTCTCCTAAGCACAGCTTCCATGAAACAAAACTCATCAAGCTTTTTGTCCTGTTTTTGAAAACAATGGTAATTGTAAGAAAAGAAAGGAAATCCATCAGATTTTCCTCAGGTCAGGAAACGAACATCTGGAATCTCATCTTGAACACAGACACATTAAGATGCATACAGAAATGTATTGGGATGAAAATGCCTCTTTGGGCACACAGGAGCCACCTGCAGCTCTGTCTCTCAGCAGTCTGCAAGTTCCAGCTTCTCTGATGTGGCAAAAGAAAAAAATTTGTGGTCAAATCAGAAGAAGTGCCATCCCTATGGTAACCCTCTGCTCCTCTGGATACTCAAGTCAATGCATTGATGATGTGCCAATCCCAGAAAGAGCCAGGTAAAAAATGGGAGGTTTTGGCAGGCTCTCCATGTCACCAGGCTCCAGCCTGGTCTCGTGGAGAACGTGGCTCGGGCTGTGACAGAAATAAGGTCACTAAGTGTTGCAGCAACACTGCCCAAGAAGCAGAAGAGACTATGTGGCCTTTACACTGTCATGCCCAGGTTGCAGGCAAGTTTCCCAGTGAGAAGAACAAGGCTGCAGCTCATCTCTCAAAACCGTTTTCTTAGAAACTTTGTTGGGTTTGCGTTTCTTTGTTTCAATTTCTGGAAATGTAACACCACCTCTGAGAAGCGTGTTTTGTGTTCTTAGGGCCATGTACATGGACAGGTGAGCTGGAACAACTCAAAACCCAAAGGAAAGTGTTGCCTGAGAATGGAGAGTGTTTGCTTGTGGTAAGGCCTGAGTTCTCCCAGTGATGCAACCAAAACTACAGCAGATGCTGACGTGCTGCAGGGCCACTTTTAGAAGGGGACCTTGGTGGAAAGTAGTGCCAGCGGATGGAAATGGGATTTTGTCCAGTGGCAGACAGAAATGGAAAAGACAGAGGGATCAGTGAGTATTTGCTCCTTACCGTGCCAGAACTTCTGTTCCAGTGAGGAACTTCTCGTTCCGCCATTTCAATTCCCACAATCCCAAGAGACCAAATGTCCACTTTGGGGCCATAGGGTTGACCTGTCACAACTTCAGGCGCCATCCACCAAGTAGTCCCTGCCACTGAGATCTGTTGATTCTGCTCAGGGCTGAGCTGAGCAGAGAGGCCAAAATCAGCTGTGGAGAAAACAAAACGCTATGCAATTAGGAAACCAAGCAAAGAACTCTCCACTCTGAGAATGTGGTGTTGAATCTGCTGGAGAACTGTCCACGCTCAGTTTCCCTGGGGCTTTAGTCAAGGCAATATGGAATTGGCCACCAGGATTTTTAATGCTGCCCCCAGCAGTGGATTTTATTCCCCAGAGTCTTTAGAATGTAGCTCCAGCCCTCTATAAGGGTCACACACAAACCAGTGCCACTCTGGACTGCTTTTTCCTCGCCAGACCTCTGTGCACATTGCAAATGTGCCTTCAGCTCACTGCAGGGGTCCCTGCACTGCCACCAGCACCACTTTGGGGGAACTGGCAGTCACTCAAAAGCAGCCCCAAACCCCACATCCCCAGAACGCCTTCCCTGCCAAGAATATACTGACCCAGCTTGACAGAGCCATCCGTTCTGAGAAGGATGTTGCAGCTCTTCACATCTCGATGGATGACATGGTTTGAGTGAAGAAAATCCAGTCCTTGCAGGCACTGAGAGAGAAAACAGAAACAGGAGGATAAAAATTAGTGGTGTGATTTCAGCACACGAAAGGAAACGGCTCTAAAATATTCCCTTTCCAGGGGAATGGAGTGTAATGGCAGAACACAGTGCCATTGAGAGGAAGAGCTTGCTGCTCCAACACTAGCAGAGCAGCAACACAGAGCAGGACCTGTCTAAGGGAAGGCATGTCAGCTTTTGAAAGAGCAATGAGAATTGCTGTTCCAGACTGTCCCCTGCAAACCAGCCAGAATGACTGCTGCCGCAGTGGATGTGCTCAGAACCAAATAGCATTTTGCATGCACTAGTATCCTTTCCAGCTGAGGGATGTGAGAAATGAGTCTGTCCTTTTCTTTACCATTAGTTTCAAATCCTGCCACCAGCACCCTTGCTTTCACAGCAAGGAGTGCCATGCAGACAGGCTCCAGGCAAACATTCAGACAGGCAAGATGGAGAACAGCAAATACAAATACAAGAGACAGAGTGAGAATACACCAGCAGGAGATAAGAGTACAAGAACAGAGTACAGTGAGTGCAGGCACACTGCCACACAGTTCACCTGCTTCCCCACAGCGTAGCAGCAACACAGAAGCAAAGTTTGGCACATGGAATCACTCCAGTTCTCAGCCCCTGTTTCCCAGACAATCCTGCCCAATCCCTCAGAAGCACAGGTGGGATCCCTGACCTCCCGAGTGACGGATGCCATCTCGTCTTCAAACAGGTAGGTCTTGCTGATGACATCGTTCAGAGTGCCTCCATCCATGTACTCCATCACCAGCCAGAATTCATCATTCACAAGGTAGCTGGAAGAAGGAAACAAGGACATGGAGATGAACATGCATGGCTCCATTGGTTTTCTGGTTGTTTCTTGTTTCCAGGTCCCTTTGAAATGAGGACAGAATAAAAGGAATAGATGTTCCCTCTGGGCTGTGCAGTGATTGCAGTCTGTGAAGTCTCAAGGAGAAAGGCACAGCTGTGAAAAAGGAGATGTCTTAGATGGCCAGTGAGCGAAAAAGGCAGTTTAGTAACAGCCCAGGGAGAAAACCTGTCACACGTGGTATTTATGGGAAAAAAAAGCACCTAGTCTTCCAGGCATGCACAACAATGGAAAAGAGGGGCAACAATTCAAGGGAAATCCTCTCCAGAGTGGTTCATCAGCTCGTAAGAGGACACTTGAAAAAAAAAAATCAAACCACAAAAAACCAGTGAACAAGGTGGCAGTGAATTTGGAGGGTACTGACTTAGCAAGATAGCACTAGTCCAGAATTAAAGAGAATTTTCAAACTATAGGTGCCAGGGAAGGCTAGTGCAGAAAAAATGCACTCTCTTCCCATCCATTGGAGATGAGTAGAGAAATACAAATTGATCAGTAATTACCAGCTTTATTTTCGGCCAGTGGCCAATGAGGGTTTTTAACCTCTCATGCTTGTAGTACGTAAATGAGCATTCATGGGTAAAAACCATGACCACTCACCTGTTTAAATAATTCACAACATTGGGATTCCTGATCTTCTTCAGGGCCATAATTTCATTAATGGTTAATTGCTTCCTTCTCTGTCCTTGAAGATTAATTTTCTTTATGGCCACCTACAGTAACAATGAAAATCAGTACCATGACAAGTTGGTGGCACAAGACCACAACACACATGGAACAAGTCATTTTGGAATGACACAGCCAAGCTGTACCAAAGGGAGTGCCCTGTGATTAGACACTGGAGGAATTAGGAACTGACATTCCAACAGCCCATTTCTCCTCTCGCTCGGGGGCAGTTACAGGACACGTGGCCACTGACAATTTGCTTTGCCAACTTGGTAACAATGGTGTCTCAAGTATTACCCACAAAGCTCTGCCCACCCTCTCTGCTGCTCTGCCTGGGATCCAAACAAGTATTCCAAGCCTTGCTACTCTGTGGATACATCCTGGGCTATAAGCAGGGCTTAGGGCTTTTAGGGACGCCTTGCAGATCCCTCCCTACGTGCAGTTGCCAAGTGCAGCACTGCAGGTGGCTGAGGAACTACCAGTAAGATTCAGATGTATTTGCTGGCAGCCAGAAATGAGAATTCAGGACTCTGAAGCTGCAGCCCCAAAGAGCACTGAGATGCTCTAAGGCACCCGCTTTGTTTTAGGCATTGAGAGCGAGAGAGCACCTCCTTCTCCAAAAGGAGCCGCTGCTCTCCTTGCCTTCCTTCTGGCAGCTGAGAAGGACAAAGACTGTCCCAAATGTATTTTGGTGGCTGGCACCGGTCTGTGCTTCTTGTGCCTTTGCAGCACAGCTCTACCAGTGACCCAAAGCTCCAGCCACAGCTCACACCAGAGGGGAAAGCCCTCGAGAGCTGCAGAGTCTGCAGGGGCTGTGGACATTTACCTCTCCTCCTGTGGCAGCGTCGAGTGCTCTGAAAACCACTCTGAAAGTCCTAGAAACAAACCAGCAGCAAAGAAAGGAGAAGCCCTTTAGATCTTGGACTGAAAGTCAGCCCAGACAGGAGATCTCTGCTGCAAGTGCCTAAAACCTGCAGCATGCATGAGGGCTCTGCCAGAGGGCACAGGATGCATTTCCCTCTCAAGTGCAAGGGCACTGGGCCTGTTCCTGAAGCTTTGGGGTTTAGTGCCTCAGCTCAAAAAGAGAGCTTCTTCTTTCTACTTGGGTTTCAGTTTCTAAACTGTGTGGATCTAATTCTGACCAGCGAGTATTTCCTTCAGCAAACTCTTGGAAAGAACTGTTCCTGAGAACTGTTCTCTGACAGCTACCAGGGGGTAGGTTGCTCTTTCAGGAGAGCAAGATTCTACTCCTTTCATTAGTGTGGCCGCATGATTTTGAGACCTACAAAAATGCTAGGAAATTAACACGCAGCTGTCCCACACTTGAGACAAGAGATCTTCCAGCTCCTGTTCCTTGCTGCAGCCAAGACCGTGGCAGCATGGAGATGTCTTTGACAATGCCTTCTGAGCACACTTACAAATTCTGAGCAGCACGGAGAGATGGGCCAATCTAACCCCAGTGTCTGAACATGTTTCCAGCTTGCCTGACTTCACACTTGATAGATATTCCACCAGCAGAACACCCGGCCCATGGTTTTGTAGAAGTAACTGTGGTTGGACTCACCCACTGCCGATGTTTTCCAGCTCAGTGTATTTCATCACTGGATTTTCCATGCTGACCATTTTCCCTGAGGAAAACAAAATGCAAGATGCTCACTTTAAAGCAGAGATGCCACCTTCCAGGAGATACAAAAGGCAGCCCCACTGTCTGGGACTCGGAGCCTTTTGTGCTCATCTGAGTAACAACAACAGCAGCGACACGAACCACAACAGCAACAAGACAGGCAGCTCTGCAGCACACGTGGCTGGCACAGAGACTGATTTTCTACAGCAGTTCCTGTGTCCTAAAAGTCCCTGTGACACCAAACTGCGGAGGAACATTTGGTACAGCTCTGCTGGCACATGCACACAATACACTGTCCCTCACACAAGAAATACACAAGACATACTCAGTAGCTCCGGGGAGTCATCCTCCATCTCCTGTTGCTGGGAAGGAGCTGTGTCAGCGATGGAGCTCAGCAAACTGCCCGGGCTCCACTTCTCAGGCTGGGCTGCAAAGGCTCCTTTAGACAATGCTACTGCTGCTGCCTCAGCAGGTTGGGTGACAGAGCCTGTGTGGAGCTGAGACAAGAAGTGAGTTTGTGTCAGAAAGCATGGCTGCCAGGGATTGCCCTGGCATCACATTTCAAATGCAAGCCCATAGGAAGATGCTGTCAGCCACGTGCAGGGCTATTAAAATGGATTTTTTTGGATGTCCACTTCTTCAACTGGATGGGGCAAAACCAAAGGCTGGTTTTACTCGAGTTCATGGCCAGATTTATGTTCCATTTTCATGGGTTTTCTGAAGGCTGACTGCCGCAATGACTGTTCCACCTCCTCCCAAGCACTCCTTTCCCCCTCCAAGGGCTGCAGACACACTTGCACCTCCTTGTTCCAATGTTCTACCTCCTCCCATTGAGCCTTCTTTTCCTGTGCCCCACACCAGCCTTGGGGTTCCTTGTGGCCAATCACTTGCTGGGAGTCTTTGCAGGCTGCCAGGTGAGATGTCAGCATTTCCACCTCAAGTCAAACACAACAAAGCAGTCAGACACTACAGATTGTCCCTGTCAGCCTGCTGCTCTGCAGAGGAAAGGCAAGAAGGGCACAAACCACCAGTTTGGTGACTGCAGCAGCTATTGCTGTTTCACTCACTTGTAGTTGTAGAGCCTGGAGCAGGACATTCAGTTTCTCTTTGATTATTTTCATTTCTTCCTCCAGCATCTTCTCCCTTGCTCTCATCCTAGCCTCACTTTCCTGCAGCTCTGCCTCCAGCTGTCTGTTGAAGATCTCCAAAACACAGGAGAGAAAATATTTCATGAGTGGAGTGCCTTTCACTCTTACACTAACCGGGTCTTGTAGATCACTCCTGTGCTGATGGAGATTCTTCTCCTCTTGAGGGCTTCTCATGTCTTCCTTGTTCCTCCTCTTCACTGCCTTGATGTCACTCTGGGCTTCAGGCAGCTCTGCTTGTGGCTCTGCCTTGATGTTCTGTACACACAAATGCAGAGCAAGTGACTGGGAGCTGCCATCAGGCCCAGCTTTTTCCTCCTTTGGCCTCAAAATCACATTCATTCAGCCACTTCTTTCTGCTTCCCTACCCAGCTCTGCTCCCATTGGAGCCCTCCCATCCCGGCGCTGCTCTCGGCTGATTACAAGGCTCTGTGCTTTCAGTGCCTGTGGCACTCCTGGCCTCCTCAGCCCCAAGAGCTCCATTTTATGCCCCTGTTCCAGCCCTTCACTCTGTCACCTGGCTACTCAGGCTTACCTGGCCATTCTCTCGGGGCTCTTCCACCTGCTGCCTGAGCTGCTCCAGCTGCTCTTGGGCTGGGAACAGCTCTCCTTGAGTCTGGCACGGCATCTCTGATAGAGCAACCTGCTCGTGCTCTTTCTCTAGAAGGACCTGCACAGAAAGCAAGAGAAGGTGGGTTTCAACTTCCCATAAAACATTTGAGGGGCACAACTGGATATTTCAGGAGATAAGGATGCACACAAAGACCCTCTGATGGAGGTCAGAGGGCCTCTATGGCCACCTCACTACATGGAGGAGGAGCAAGGTGCATATTCTCCCTCTTTCGTCAGCTGAGAATTCTGACCAGCAGGGACAGAGGCCCTCAGAAGGCCCCATTAACAAATTAACTTACACACCCTTTGGGATGCCAGTGAAGGAAACCGTGTGTCATGTAATGCATATATGACCAGAGTCACCAAACCCCATCCAGAGGATGGGATCGTTGCACACCCTTAGGACAGGCCAAACTTTAAAGGATAAACAGGGGGCTTCAGGGCAGAAGAGGCTGCACAAAGAAAACACCTCCGAGGGGAAAAAACAATGATGTCAAGAGAGGGAAACATCTCTGCCTGCTTGGGATTGGTTGACGGAACGTCTCTCCTCCTCTCCTGAAGGGATGCCATTACGTGAGCTCTGCACCTCCAATTACCATGGAGCAGAGCCAGAAAGTTTCACATAGATAGATAGATAGATAGATAGATACATAGATATAGATCGATCTCACTGTTATAATCTCACGCTTCCTATGCTTTCCATCGTGACACACATCAACACTCGCTGGCCATTGCTCTGATCAGTGGCAATCCTGAACTCGCTCTCCTGTTGCTTCAATAAACCACACTCGTGGGGAACCTGCAGCGTGAAGGTGCTCAGGGAATGCGATCAGAGCCAGGGCACTGCACTGGGAACTGCACTCTTTGTGCATCTGTGCTGGGGAAAGATCTTCTCTGGGACTCAAGCAGACTGACTGTGCTAAAGTGGCTGCAATCAGAAATGAAGCCCAGCCACTCCCAGCCCTCTGATATCTGATGACCAGCTGGAATGCAGGGGCCTTGGATTCCTGTTGAATTCCCATACCTGGAATGCAACAAATACTGATCCCCTGGGCTGCCAAAAGGCAAGGGCCGTGTTACCCTGAAAGTGATGGGCAAAGCCCTACTGGATAGCCTGACAAGAGAACAGCTCTTCCTGCACCAACACCACTGCCCCAAAATATGTGTTACCATGCAGAAATACTGCATCTGCCACACCTGTCACCTAGAAAAGTAAAATGCTGCCAGATTGTCCTTCAGTGGTGGAAAAAAGGGCAGGAATGATTAACCAAAAGCGAATTTCCATGCTAAGAAAAAAAACACAGAGTTCTCCACCTCCCAAAACAAAAAAATCAATAAACCAAAACACGAAAGTGTCACCTAAATCAAAGCTACTGAATTTCAGGAAATCTGGACTTCCATGGAGTTTTCAAAAGGAGTTGGAGAAACAGACTTCACAACAAAAAGTAGCAGGAGAAACATGGCAGCCTCTGGTTGTTGCCCCAGAAGAAGGCTTCCCAACAACGCAGTTTGTTTCTTTTGCCACACGGGAGAAGAGCGGCCCCACACAGCTCCATGGACAACACAATCATCTCTTTGCAGCTTGCCAAAAGCAAAACCACGGGCACACTCAGAGCCCCTGTCAGCTCTGCTCCTGACTGCTCTGCCTCAAGAGGCAGAACAACAACCTGGCAACAAAGGCACCACTATCTCTGACTTCAAGCAGCAGCTCCCCGTCCCCAGTGAGGCTCTGAAATGCTCCCAGGGAGGCCCACCCAAGAAGCTGAGGAGGACAAAGCACCCCAAAGAACTTGTGTGCTCAGATCAACAGGTTTTGTGCCTGCAGCTGCTTGGCCAGCCTGTGGAGCGGGACACGTCTCTCCAGGCCACAGTGTCCCTACGTGTCTGGCAAGGCTGAGAGCGGTGTCTTGGGATGGCTCCCTCCTCTGGGGACAGGGGACAGAGCATTCATCATTCACGTTTGCCCCTACTGGAGTCCCAGCAAGCTGGGGCCTAAACATGACAGGCCAAAGGCCGTGTTCCAGCTGGCACTGGCTGGGGGGAATCGCTGGGTCCTGGCAGGACTCGACCACTCAGCGTCAGCAGCCACCAACAGCAAGTGCTGGCCCGCCAGAAACTTGCAGCCCTCATTTCCTCTAAAGACAGCACCAAGCAGAACTGGCACTTACTGGCTCAGAACGTTCAGCTTCACGTCCGACCATGGCTGGAGGGATGTGGACATTTTGCTCCTCTTTGGCCTCTTCTCCAGGAGCAGAGGGAGCCAGACGAGAGCCTGCGGCTGGTTCTGTGCTCTGTGGACAGGCAGTAGAGTGAGGGAAAGGCAGTTACCTGTCACTTCTTACCTTCTTTCTATACAGCTCCACAAACAGCTCTACTGAGGAGAAATCATAACCTTTGAGAGCAATGGGGTTGTTCCAAGTCCCTCCAACTCAAGTAAAATGGGCTCATTCAACAGCGCTGCATATTGCTCTGAATTAGATATTCCACCCTGGCTACTGTCAGCAAGCTACACTGTCTCTCAAAACCGGGCTTTTACTTCTTTAAAAGCGCTGAAATGCAACATTAGGTATTACACAGCGATGCCTTTGCTACTGCTGCAGCAGACATGGAAAACGGAAACTGTGTCAGAATCTCTCCCAGTGCTGGGAAAGGGCAGGAAAGGTTGAGCAAAAGCACCTCTGCTTGCTGCAGAAAGAGAAAAAATAAACAGGGCTTCTCCTCCTAGCAAACCAACAAAGCCAAAGAGGCAAGTGTCACCGGCTCCAGTGTCTAAAGCACTTGGGTGCGGTGCGGGCATGCTTGGCAGCGCAGGCAACGGCAGCTGTGGGGAGCACTGTCATGTCGGGATTTAGGCAAGTCTGCTTGATGGTCCCTCAGGAGCCTCCCTTTCTCCAGGCTAAAGCTGCCTCAGCGCCTCCTCATGGCACTCGGGCTCCACACCCTTCCCCAGCTCCCTCGCCCTTCTCTGGACACGCTCCAGCCCCTCAAGGTCTTGGTGCTTCCCAGGGGCCCAGACCTGGACACGGCACTCCAGCTGCGGCCTCACCCGTGCCCAGCACAGGCACACGCTCACTGCCCTGCTCCTGCTGCCCCACTACTGCTGACACAGGCCAGCATGCCCTTGGCCTTCCTGGCCACCTGGGCACACGCCGCTTCGCGTTCAGCTGCTGTGGACCGGCACCCCGGGTCCTTTTCTGCCACGCAGCTCCCCAGGCACAAAGTGGCACATTGGACTTCAAATACAGCATCCAGAATTTCAAGAGCTCCTTCCTGGTGTAAGCACTACAAGACAGCAGTCAAGGACCTGCAGCTTTGCCCCAACTCTAGGCTCCAATGGAGTTTTCAAAAGGACTTGCAAAAACAGACTTCACAACACCAAGCATCAGCAGAAACATGGCAGCCTCTGGTTGTTGCCCCAGAAGAAGGCTTCCCAACAACGCACTTTGTTTCTTTTGCCACACGGGAGAAGAGCGGCCCCACACAGCTCCATGGACAACACAATCATCCCAAATCCCACCATTTCCATGTGGATAAGTCTTTTCCATAGGAAGGAAAGCAG
>JACBWW010000780.1:0-22055 GCA_020086605.1 Lanius collurio | reverse complement strand
CCTCCCAGCAGCTCCCAGCAGCTCCCATCACCTCCCATCGCCTCCCAGCAGCTCCCAGCAGCTCCCACCCGGCCGCCGGGAAAAGCCTTGCAGACGGCGCCCTCTGTGCACAGCCGGGAAAAGCTGCACAAGAAAACCTGAGCCTGCACGCGTAATTATAGATGCAAATGAATTATGGTAAACTGAGACCTGCTGAGTCTCAAAGGAATTGTGTGCCATCAGGCAAGCTCAAATATCCTCAGCAGTCGATCAGGTTGTTCCCAGTCTCCGCAGGAAACAGACCCGGTGAAAAGGGCAAGGTTAATTAATGGGGGAGAAGAGAGAGTCCACTTAAAACAGTCAGAAACTACCAGTGCTTGGAGATATTCTGGTTATTACAAAAGAAGCGAGAAGGGGGCTTAATATGCAAAAACCTCCAGTTTTATTGAAGGAAATATGGGGTTAAAAATCTTTCTCTCATTTTCAGCTTTCTTAATTTAGCAGATGTGTTTCCAGAAATGATGATGTGCAGGTTACCAGACCTTTTGCTAATGTGCAACTGCCAGGAAGAAAATGTGACCTTTTTAGAATTTCACTAAACATTTGTCTTTATCTTTGATAGCTATTGTTAAAGCAGCTGAAAACGTGGAAGGTAAGATTTTTTTTTTTCACCTTCCAAATAATTTCAGATAAATGTTTGAATTTAATATTATCTATTTAGGGTTTTTGTTGTTGTTGTTTTTGTTTGTTTTTGATTTTTTTTTTTTTTTTAAAATATGAGCTTAATTTACTTAGTTGCCAGTGAATTCTTTCCCAGTCTAATTTATCATTATCTGCAAGAAACTTAGGGAACCCCAAGATGATCAAATGCTTTGGTAAATTGATCACCCCCTCTCTGATCCTCCTTTTGCATGGTAAGATCTATGAGGAAGACTGACACAGACACATTATAACAGATTTTCCCCCGAGTAATTAAGGGAGAAATTATAGTTTTCAATATTCTTATATTTATTTGTGGCTACAGTTCATTAATTTCTATTTACTTTTTGTTTATTTACAGATGCCAAAAAGGACAAAGCCAGTGGTCACATGAATATGTGGATACTACTTACTCTGGTCCTCATCATTTTATTAGGGGTGGGCTTCATGATTTATTTTTCATTCAAGATGAAAACTAGAAGTGGAACTGGAGGAGAGGTGAGGTGGGGCAGCAGACAGCTGGAATACAGCCGTGCCCTTACTGCAGGGGACAATGGAAATGATGCTACCACTGATAAAGAAAAAAATGATCACAGTGTTGTCTGATGGCATAACACAGCTAAACTAGATGGTTAAGTTGAAAAAAATATAGCTGAACTAAAGGAAACCTGTCTTTATTAAGTGCATGTAACTTTTACTGCGAAGTAAAATTGGCAATTATTTCTTTGGTAAAGATTGAGAACTATTGCTGTATACTCTGCAATAAAGTCTCACAGGTATTTATTGACTTAGTATTGTACAAAATGGCTAATTAAGTGAGCATGGAAAATAACAACTAGTGGAAATTTAGATTTAAAAGATATGGATCACTTATTTAGGAATTTATGGCAGCATCACATACAGAGTCAAGACTAACACTGAGCACTCTTTGCAGAGCATTCAGCCTTAATGCCTGCACTTTGACAGTATCTCACCTTACTGTACTGAAGCACCCACACTGTTACTCAAGTGCTGTTTGGAATAAACAGATGTTTACATGAATTGTTTGTCCCCATTGCTGTCCTTGTCCTACACCCTTTAGATAAATATCTTCTGTGCTATAGTATTATAAGTGAAATGCAAATACTTGTCCTTCGTCCATGGCTTCAACTTTGATTTGCAAAAAAATAAATCTTTGCACACAGTCTTATTCTATGGCTTTGAATAGTTTTTATCAATTATGAACATGAAACTATATCAATAAACAATCTATATACAGCATAATAACACTTCATTGTTTAATTAGCATGGGGAGGTGATATAGTTTGTTGATCTGATGCGTCTTCTTCCTTAAAAGAGAGACTGACAGGAGGAGACACAGAAACATGAACAAGGCAAATGACTAAAAAAATCCATAAATAAACTAGAAAATAAAGTAGTTGCCAAATAAATTTTGGAAGAAATCCACTCCTGGTTTTATTCCACTTGAGCACTCATTTTAGGACACCTTTGCTTGCTATCCTCCTCCTCTCTGATAAATGGACTGATAGCTGGGCACTGTGCCCATGCTACAGGCCAGTAAAACAGTGGGGCACACAACAGTGCCTTGCAAGTGAAATGTTTTGGAGATTTACTGAGATGTTTAAGCTTCCTATGAATTCTCTGTTGTCTGCAACATGCTGAAGAAATAAAGATCTCATGGATCTCTGGGAGCAACAAACCTTTAGAAAGTGAATAAGAATGGCAGAGGAGATGTCACACGACATTGGATTGACACTATGTAGATATGGCAATTAAACAAAATGTATTGCAGAGCATAAGGAATAAAGGGCATTTTGTAGTCAAACTACTTTTAATGCCAGTCCTCTTGATCTTACAACTTCTTTTTTCCCCTTCATGTAAGTTAAAAAATACACATATTTTTCTTTTTTGGTAAATACTGAACTGGATTCAGTCCTATTTGATGGCTAATGATGAAGGCAAGACAAATTAAAAGAATAAACAGATTTAAAAATCCAACATGATAACAATATTTTAAATTTTTATATCTTGTATTGATAACACAGCTCCAAAGACTGTATTGTGTGAATGAATTTCTACTATCTTATGAAGTGATGCTTTGCTCTTGCAGAAAATATAGTGAGATTTGTCTTCATAATTAAGCCAAGGATAATGACAAAAAATTTGAAGGGCAATTTCAGCTGAATTTCTTTCCTCACTTTTTTTCAAAATAACTAAGGGATTGTGCATCATAGCTGTAGTTAATTTCCACTTAATAAATGACTGAGGCTCACTTGTAAAATTTGAAACTCTTACTCTTTCATTGTCTCATTTGCACTTGGTACAAAGAAAGAATAAAGTAGTAAAATTCATTTGCAATTTATGGATGAAATAATTTTGAAAGGCAGGGGTTTTTTGCCAAAATCACGGAAAGGTTTGTAAATATTTGGCTAATTTGTGTTGGTTCTTCTAAGATAAATTCACATGAAATAACAGCACAGTAGTTCTAGTAGCTGATACACAGGATAGATAAAAGGCAAGTGTATACATAATACCCAGTTTATCAAGTCACCAAGCAAAATTAAATTGTCCCGTGTGGGTTAATTTTTCACACTGAAATGGTCAGCCTTGCTCACTGTAGTAAATGAAATCAATATATCTTTTGCAATAGTGAAGACCTATCTGTCTAAGAAATTTTCATCTATTTTTCTCTGAGTTTCCCAGGTTTATATGTATGACATTCAAGGTACGTCCACTTAAAGTGCACTCCCTGTTTCTCTGTCTTTGAGGGTCAGAATGTTATAATTCCAGCACAGAACCAAGAAAGTTAAAAATAATTCAGTAGCATGATCTTGAAATGTTAAAACTTTGCCACTTGCATTTGAATGGATGGAAACTTCACTTTCAGATGCAAAGTTTGAATTTTGTAATTATTTATAGATTTCAAAATACCTCATGTGACAGGATATTTCCTTATTTAGAGCCCAGTGTTTTCTCCTTCAACTAAAAATCTCCAAAACTGAGAAGGAGCCAGCACCAACTGATTCTTTAAGGACCTCTACTGCAGCAATTATTTAATCTCTTCTCTTTGTGAATAAGAAGACAGAATGAAACACTTGACCTTTTCTACAGTTTTAGTTTTCCTCTCATTTGTTCATACTGCTTTTCAGACACTCGGTGAGTCTATTTTTTCCTATACCCTGCAAAAGTGGATGTGAAAGTGGCATCTTTGCTGTTTTGTTGGTTTCTCAGGATCTTTAAGATTTTTACACAGCTTTACAACTCTGCATTTCATATTTGTCCTAATGGGAATGGTCCACGGAAGTTTCCAAAAGACAGATACAAACATGTTGGTTTACATTTAAAGAGAGTGGAATATCCAAAATGGGGTAAAGCTGGGAATCAGAAGGAGAGAGTCACATATGTGAATAAAGATTGCCTCTTGGGTACAACTTATTTATTGGTTATATTTGATACTCTTAAGTAGATGGACTTCACAGTGTGCTCCATGGTCTCTGTCTGTATATATGACTTACTCACAAAAATGAAAAGGATGAAAGAATGAAAAAGGGTGTTGTATGTGTTGCTTCTAGCCTTAGCATGAGATTGTGTGGGATGAGATAGAACTTGTGGGTTGATGTAAGATATGGCTTCTCACAGTGGCTGAGAAGATCCCAGTGAAAAAAATATTATAAATATATGAGAGTGAAGAACAGCTGTGGAATAAGCAAGGGTAAGGATGAGAGGGATAGTTAAGGATCTGAAGTTGACCAAAGACAGATCACAACTCCCTTTTGAAGTAAGTATGATGATAATGTTCAAAGATGTGTTTTCTTTATCCTTCAGTTCATTAGTTTTGTGGATTGGGGTATACATATCACAGCTTCCAAAAGCAAACACTGTTCCATGTGAGCTGTGAAAGCAGTACCCTGTGCAAAAAGAGGGTCTCCCACCTGCTCCATGAGCTGGGAACCTAACCCAAAAGCAGAAACCTCACAGTTTCCAGCAAGAACTCCTATACTTAGAACCAAAAATTCTACGAGGGACAATAGCTGATACTTAGGGGACTGCACAAAGCACTTCTTTACTGAGCAGTAAGAAATAAAAGATTTAATAATATTTAAAACCTTTTGCCTAAATGGACAAGGAAAGAACAAAATAAGTCTCAGCTTCAAATTTAGATTTGCAGAAGTGAAACTACTGTGTATTACTGTGCTGGTCAAAGTAATACAGGGACTTTCTGTAAGAGCTCAAAAACTATTCTTTCCATCATAATCTCCCAGAATTTTCCCCATTCACTACCCAACATTGGCTTGACCTAATATCCTACACTTGTCCTAGAGATGTACTTTAGTGTTTGGACGGGTATCTCACTGCCTCTTATGAGTTATTTCTCAGATGGATATGGCAGTGATGCTGCATCTCTGTTTCCAGGTGGGAATTTGAGGCACAGAGAGGTGAAGGACAAAACTTTGCCCTCCTGTTTGACAGGTTTTCAAATATTCCTTGTAGTCCATATTTCAGTCCCTCATGACCCAAAGCCAGTGAGAGCTGTATGCTACCTGACATTTTGAAGAGCATGCAGCTGTGTGCCCAGGCAGACTTGCTTTGTGTGTCACAGCAGAGCTGCAGTTCTGGACAGCCCTTCCCAGCAGAGCCTACTTATAGCCACGGATCACTACATTAGGCTACCTATAACCCTTTGGGAGTGTTAACTATGATGTGTGGCATTTACAATGCACAGGCATGCAGGCCCACACCTATAGGATCTATATGCTCCTCGGTGTTGGCTCTTGTGAGAATGTTTGTGATCTATTGTATGAATTACGTTGAATTCTTATGACAGACGTACTGATGAAAGGATACTGGATCAAGGCAGGATAACAAATCGCCATTACACAGTTTTCAATTTCAAAAAAATCCCCAAAACATATCAGCATGTCTATTCCAGAAGGAGCAAGTGTCATAGGAGGCTCACTCACTAACTGAATTAGGCACAAATGCGAACCCATGGAGAAGTATGTAACAGAAACTAAATCTATAATGCATAAAATGATAGCCAACTTCCAAATTTTCAGTAAAGGTATCTTTTGGAAATCTTAATTGAAATGTACATTTCAGGAAAAGTTCCATTATTCCATTATTATGATCACATTTTTGAAATTGTGCCAATGTATTTTATGTGTTCTCATTCTGTGTTGCGTTTACATGTATTTACTGAGCTGTACGTACTTTTTTTCCCAGAATGAAGTGTCTTGAAAATTCCATTGATCCTTGTAAATATTTGCAGCCTCCTGACATGACTCAGATCAGCATAGAATAAACAGCACATCTTTCTCCTCACAAGTTCCCCTCACCATGTGCTTACCCTAACCTCTTATTCTGAATGTTTTGTTTTACAGACAAGGATATATTCTTAATATACAATGAGGATACTAAGTTCTGTTTAACTGCTCAGAGTTCTGAGGCAGTCACAACAGCCACTTGCAAAAAAACCAGTGACTTACAAAAATTCAGATGGGTCTCTGATCATCAGCTGATGAGTGTGGCATTTGCACAATGCTTGGGAGTGCCCTCCAAGAGAAACCAGGCTAAAATTTCTCTGTACCCATGCAACAAGAAAAGTGAATTCCAGAAATGGGAATGCAAAAATGGGGCCTTGGCAATCCAAGGGGAAGATTTATTTCTCAGTGCTGGCAAAAAAAAAGAAAATATTGAACTGAAAACGGGATCAGAGGCAATGGATAAATGGAAGATCTATGAAACCACGGATGATTTGTGTTCTCAAGGCCATGAAGGTAAAGTCTAAACGTTAATCTTGATGGTTTATTGAATCCACTTGTTTCTCATCAGGGATAGGGTCTTTTGATTTCTGCTCCCCTTAGTCTGATATCAGCTGTTCCCCCTGAGGCAATGGTTGACTAGAGAATGATTAGTTCATGTATTCAGGCCTATATCTTTCCATCCTGGAGAAACACAGCTGTTTCAGTTCAGACAGAATGCAGTTTGTGCAAAAAATGTGCATATTTTTTGTTCTTTACTTTTAAAGCAAATGTAGATGAAGGTTATTTCTAATTGTTAGCGTTTATCAGTCTTCTCAGTGGTGCCTAGCAATAACAATGGGCAGAAACAAGCACAGGAAGTTCCGTTAGAATACGAGGAAGAACTTCTTTTACCAAGCACCAGAACAGATTGTCCAGAGAGCTGGTGGAGTTTCCCTCCCTGGAGATATTCAATAATGGTGTGGACACAGTCCTGTGCCACATGCTCTGGGATGGCCCTCCTTGAGCTGAGAGGTTGGACCAGATGTGCCTTTGTGGTCCCTACCAACCCGAACCGTTCTGTGATTCTGTGACTCTGTAATCAAAGCACTTTATTTAACTGCATACTGTTACAACTGAGATTGTATTAACACTACTGGATGAAAGGGAAAAAATCTCTATGTTTAATACATCAATATTATATGTAAGGAAATAATTCCATGCATAATATCTTCAGTTGCTCTACGAGATTTCAGATACCAAAAAATCCCACAACATTTAACAATTTAATCAATGGTTTACTTTTAATGAATGATAGAAAGTTAAGCCATATGATAAAAAAATAGCACTATTTTTAGAAAATTATATTTAAATATATGAGATAAAAATCACTATGGTTCTTTTATAGTTGGCTACAGCATGAAACTGCTCAAGTTCCAGCTGGTACAGCTAATGATGTACCCCAGAAGCAAAGAGTAAATTGCAATACCTACCAAAAACTTCCATGAAAGACATTACTGGTGATAGTCACACACTTGTAATGCTTTCTCCAGGCTGTCTTATGGAGAGTACAGACACATATATGCACACAGCCATATTAAAATTTCTCTTTTGCCTCCTCAGATCTGTTTACATTGTTAGGAAATTCCAACGGAGCTCCATGTGCCTTCCCCTTCCTGTTGAGTGGTAGGTGGTACGCTGAGTGCACAGCTGCTGGCAGGTCAGATGGCCTGTCCTGGTGTGCAACAACGCCTGACTTCGACAGGGACCATTTGTATGGGTTCTGTCCAGCTGCTGGTAAGTCCCACATGCTGACATAAACCCTGTAACACAACACTGTTACATAAATATATCAGCATTGAGATGCTGTTAATAATACAGAAGGGAAAACCTCTGAAATTACCTAATTTTACTCAAAAATGTCTCTTTCACTCAATAATCCTGACAGAAGTAACTAATCTGTTTGCTAATAGCTTACAGTCAAGCTGAAAGTTGTCTGGGTGTGTCCATCTGTAGTTAAGACTCAGGAAAGAAAACAGTGAGCTTTAAATACGACTGTCTTCTGCATAGAATCACCTGAAAATTGAGACGTTATTCACAGTCTAATGTTCACTGATATTTGTGATAGCAGTAATCTAACCTTGTCTACCCAAGCAAAGCCCTGTTCTGTATAACAAGATTGGTCTAAAGTTCATGGGAGAATATAGTTTGTTTTCTGAAAGATATAAAATTAAAAGAATGGTTCAAAGGTTTTACTGAAATATTAGTGTCATCAGCATTTCCCTTTTAATGTTTCAGACTACATTACAAAATAATGTTATCTTAACAGATAAAATTATGGTCATTGGAGTGCAGGATCAAGAACACCAAAATACATGTTAATGAAGACATTAAAAATGCTGCCTCAAAACTAATTTTTCAGTGCAATACCACAGAATGAGAATCACAATTTGTCATTTTGATAGAAGCATTGCACTGGGAAAGCAGGTGCAGCTCACTCTCAACCACCAATGACCACCATCATTCTGACTGATTTGGTGAAAATTATTCTCTGGTGCAATATTGCAAAAAGTAGCTTGAAAAATCCCATGACATCCTCATTATATAAACTAGAAAATATGAAGTATTTGGCATTATAAAATTCTTGAGACATTATCATTAATATTTGAGTCTTTAAAAAAATTGTTAAAAATCTCTGAATCAGCAATAAAGAAACAATAATAAATAGAAAACATTTCCTCTAAAAAAATATTCAAGAAACTTAGTATTTTTTTCTCAACAAAAGAAAAAATTAGGGCAAGTTGTAATCACAGCTTATTTAATACTTGCCCACAGACTAGTTCTGCTTAACAGTGATCTCTCAGAAGGCAATTTCAATATTCCAGTTATCTAAAACACAGGCAGACTACAAATACAACCTCAATTCCCTCAGCTTCTCCAGACCAGCTCTCTTGCCCTCCTCTGGATGTGCTCCAGCACATCAAGATCTTTATTGGAGTGAGGCCCAAGACTGAACTGGGTATTTGAGGTGTGGCCTCACCAGTGCCGAGTACAAAGGGACGATCCCTGCCCTGGTCCTGCTGGCCACACTGTTGCTGATACAAGCCAAAATGCCATTGGCCTTCTTGGCCACCTGGCACTCGCTGGCTCATGTTTGGCTGGTTATCAACCAGCACCCCCAAGTCCATTTTCACTGGACAGCTTTCCAGCTGCTCTTCCCCAAGCCCATAACACCGTAAATGTGATTATTGACGGCATAATTTCACAAGAAAGATTTCATTACTGGAAATTCTTGTATTTCAGTTGTGTTTCAGCCAAGAATAAACTTGGGCATAGCCTATGGGCTGCTGAACAGGTTCTCAGGGTAGACAACAAGAAGTTTTGATTTATTGACTTCTTTACAATATTTTTTTTCTCCTGGAGATTATAAAATTTGAAGGGGAAAGTGCAAAGAAAGGATGAAAGGCCCATCACTGCTAACGTTTAGGACAAACCCTCTTTTCTTAACAAAGAACAACATAACTTGTGGGTCTGAGCCTTATTTGCTCCAAAATGTTATTTCTCAAGTAAGCTTGCAGTTAAATTTTGCCATAACATTTTGTGTAAAATGTTTGTTACAAACTCAGGTACTAAATCTCCTTTCTCTCACACAGACAGTGACAGATTTTGGAGTACAGATCCTTTGACAGGAACCTACTACCAGATAAACCACCGGTCAGCTCTCACATGGCACCAAGCAAGGAAGAGCTGTCAGCAACAGAATGCAGAATTATTAAGTGTCACGGAGATTCATGAGCAAATATATCTAAGAGGTGAACTAATAGACAAGATTCAGTGAAAACTGTTTCAAAAGGGTTTTTTGAGTGATTACAAAAGTTTCAATGCTTTAATCACATTACAGTGAACAGCTGATGTAAAAAAAAGTACTAATATAAAATATATGCGCTAATAGAAATAGCAAAACTACAGTATATTAAGCGTTTTATTGGTGGAATTTCTGTAAGTTTTGGAATTACCATTTTTAATTACTTTTATTTTATCAAAAAAAATCTGAGAATTTCCAGCTAATTAAGCAAAAATTGGTTCAAGCTCAGAAAACACCAGAAAGGTCCCAGAAAGGGACCTTTAAAACAAGAAACAACACCTTAGGAGGCAGACATTATATGACTATTACATTATATGACATGTTCTATGATTTTATTTTGTGTTAATAAATCAGTATTCTTCATGTACATCTAATGAAATAGTATTTTGGAAATACAATGCAAATTTTTTACAGACTTTATAGATTTATACACACTCTGTGGAACGAAGATCCTATATCAATTGAACTACACACAAGAAAACTTGTAACAACATTAATAATAGCAATTCATTCTTTCAGATTTCCAAGCTTATTCTTTACATATATAGCATTAGATATAGCAATGTAGAATAGCATTAAGTTCAGATAAAATAATATATAAAATATTCTTTTTCAGTTTTCTCTTTATCTACAGAAAAATCCCTCTGAGTTTGTTACCAGTAAATATAAACTCTGTACTGAACTTACACACCAGCAGGCAGACTTTTATCATCTTCTTCTAAACTATGGAAATGCAGAAGTTTTTCTAGCGAATCTCATTAGAATTAAATTCTTTTGGTTGACTAGATTTGATTGACAGCAAGAGATCCTCTCTCTGGATTGGACTTAACAGTCTGAATCTCAACAGTGGCTGGCAGTGGAGCGGTGGCTTTCCCTTCAGATACTTTAACTGGGCACCAGGTAGGAATCTTCTTAAACAGTTTTTGGAATTAATATTTCCCACCAATATGATGAATGCATAATAAATGCAGTCCTGTAGTATTCCACATGAACATGAGGAAAGGGAGATGAATGGCTTACAAGACATGTAAAACAAAATATCTGAGAATGATGCTTTCTTCTCTAAATATAACTCACAGAATTTCAAGCAGAAGAGCTGGATAACCTCATCTCCTATCAGAGGCAGATAAAGTAAAAAGCACTAGTTGAGCTGTAGCATACTGGGAATGCCTTCAAGTCAGTGAAATCCTCTTCTCTACAACTGTCACAGGATTATCAGACCCTGCATCCTGCAAGGACTCAGCTGCCAGTGAGCACTGGTCTTGCAAAGCTTTCCTCTTCACTTCTTATGCTTTTTTGTTCTCTCATTCATAAATAGAGTTCATGGCATTGACAGTTTATCTTTGAAAGTCACTTAATGATGCCATGGCAACAGCAAATTCTGAATAAATGCAAGCATAGTCCATCTTTTGGCCTTCCCAAGTCTCAGAGGTGGCACCTGCTTTTTTCTGGCACAAAGGATGAAGGGAAAGCCCAGAGCTGCTGAGTTGTAAAAGATTTTCTACCTTCTGCAGAGATGGTCAAATTCCTCGAGATTTTCAGGGCTGAGGAATTGGCTCTCAGGTCAGACAGCCCACACCCCCAGAGCTCCTGTATCCCCACACAGTGGCTAAGATCAGGCATTAATTTACACATTTCCAGTTCACAGCAGAATTGTTTTAGTTGTGCATTTTGTGGGGAGAGGGAAAAGAATGTAATTCATCACACTGTGGGCCTCTCTGAGAAGAAAATACTGACCATTCCCCAGAGAGTAGTCCTGGAGAAACTCCAGGAGTGTTGGTTGAAGAGGCAGGCAGAGGAGAGACACTCAACAATTGTGAGGGAATGTCAGGATGTTCTGCTTGCAGCAAGGAGCAAATCTGCATTCAGTTTCCAAAGGACATGCAGAAAGGATCACTATTCTGCAATCAAATGTGGCAGAAAGTGTGAAGTATGCAACAAGCTTTGAAAGAAATGTTTTGATGGGCACTTCTAAATTACATTTCCTTATCTCTGGTAGAAAAATAATTGCAGCAGTGAAATAATGAGCCCATGATTAACACATGAAAAGGCTATAAGTAAATTGCTCTTTTAGCCACTGACATAAACCCTATGCTACATAAAAGTAATTTGGTTTTTATCCCATGAAGGAAGCCCTGAGCTTGAGTCTGAAAAACTCTGTGCAGTACTAAATCCCAGAAGAGATGCTAAATGGGAAAACCAGCCATGTGAGCTGAAACTTGGCTATATCTGTAAAAAGGAAAACTCCACAAAGGATCCTTTAATTCTTCCATCGGGTATGTCAAGCAAATAAAAAACCTTTTGATAAGGACATAATTTGTGTCGCTAAAGTTGAATTTAATAGCTATTTAAAATAAAAAGAAAAAGCAAGCATTGAAATTTGTTTTTCTGGTACAATGACTGGTACAGAATAAAACATACTATTATTTCTTTAGTGCAATATATTTAAATACTGAAAATTTTCCTGGAGTCCAGTAACCATATAAGCATTTTTTACTTTATGCTATTATTCACAATTCCAGACATTCTGGGTTAAGCCAGACACTATCATGAAAGTATCATGGCCTGCATGGACATGACAATAGAGTTAGAGATGCTTCACTTTTCCTGCAGTGCATTCTGATGGAAACACCGAGGTTTCTCACAGAAGGCTTGGGAAAATGGCACCAGTGGGGTTCTTGATGTAGCAACTTCTTGATGGGGTTGCCTGTAACCTAGAAAGATGGCAAAAAAGAGTAACTTCCTTTGGACCACTTTTCTTCTATACTTCTTTTTGTTTTATTTAATGGGAGTTGGCATGGAAAGCTATGTGTGCAGAGAATTACTTGTTCTGCAGTAATAATGGCTTTATGAAAGATAAAAAACATAATTGAATGGGGTATATTGTGAGGAAATACTACATACCAAATTCCTAAATATTCCTCTGGCCAGTGAATACTTCACTCTAGTGAAGCCCAGTAACAACTCTCTCCAGTCGTTTCCTCTTTTCTTTAAATGCAGTGTGGTTTCTCTAAAAGTACAGAGAGCAACAACATCCAGACTAAAATATATGTGTGAGGAATTAAGAACTGCTTATTTGTTATCACTTCATTTTCATTCTAATTAGTTAATTAAATTATTTTAAATGTAACTGCAGTTATTCTAGACTTCAGTTTGCACCATATACAAACTTGAAATATTTATTGATTTTGAGGGGATATAGAGCCTGTTAAATGCCCAGAAGGATGGTTGTCCTATGGAGGTCACTGTTTCATGGTTCATAGAGATCCCAAAGTATGGAGAGAAGCCCTGATTTCCTGCAATGAGAGCAATGGCAACCTAGCCAGTATCCACAACCCTGAGGAGCACAGCTTCATCCTGTCTCAGCTGGGCTACAGTGAGTATTTCTACAGGGCAATGTTTGGTACAGCTAGAGAACTATACTGTTAGAAATCTTACAGGATTAAAATAAAATAATTCTTGCTTGTTTGTTATGAATATTTATAAGGAAGGCCACAGATATATGTTAGAAAAAACCCAAATGCTAAAAACCCACAAGAGGAATCATTATTCTCTCTTCTTTTTAATTTTAATTCTTCTCATTTTGATTTTCATTTGTTTTTCACTGCATGAAATGACTTGAAGGAAATAATGGCTCAAGTTACTGCAGCATTTCAGTGGATTATCTGCATCAGACACCTTGTAGCTGTAGATACAGTAATGGACTTTACTGATAAAGCTGTGGAAACTCATTTCCTGCTGGTATCTCATTTTTAACTTCTTGAAAGAAGAATGTGAATTACATTTTAAAATAAACTTCTTCATCTTTTAATACAGATAAATTTGCACTGCAACATTGCAATTTCAGCTCATCTCCATAAAATCTTGCTCCTATGGACTGTTTCAACTTGGGTAATAATGCAGATGAATTTCTGTCCTTAGAAGCTGTGGATGAGCTGTGGATTGGCCTGAACGACCTCAAAACTCAAATGTACTTTGAGTGGAGTGATGGGACTCCTGTGACATATACCAAGTGGTTGCCTGGAGAACCAACCCATGAAGTCACTGCCCAGGAAGATTGTGTCATTATGGCAGGAAAGGTGAACCATTCCACATGAATCACAGTGTGGCACCATACTATCTGAGCTATGGTTACATTTCTAGGGAGATTTTTAATGCAACTTAGCACAGTTGCTAAGTTGCATAAAATCAAAGAATGTTATCTTTATTCACTCAGACATATGGTTGTTTTAAATTAAATTTAAAATGCAATTACATATAACTAGTAAATGCTCAGATCTGATTGTGGGTGTACATTATATGCCAAGCAAACCTTAACAATCTGGCCATGCCACTTAGATTACCACAACCTCACCTCCAAGCTCAAATACTTGGAATCCATTAAAAAGTACACATCTTCACATTGAAACAGCATTTTCAAAAGAATGATGATGTTTCTAAAGGAAACAGGTTCTGCCTCACTGTTTTTCACCTCTTCCCAAACCACAACTAGGATGGATACTGGGCAGACAGTGCCTGTGACAGGAAGTTAGGCTACATCTGCAGAAAAGACCCACTAAAAGGAGTCTCTGGGACAGCAAAGACTGATCCTGCCTGCCCAAAGGTAAGAAGAAAGCATAACCAAGAATCTGGTTGGCAAAATTTCAAAGGCTCCACTTGACATTGAAATTATCTTTTTTTTTTTTTTTTCTTTCCTAACAACTGTTATTCTACAACAGATTCAGGGTGATAATTTTCACTACATTCCCATATAAGGAATAATAAGAAGTCAGGCCTCAGAATTGTCTGTGAAACGGGCTAAAGCCATTCCTGTGGTTGTCTGCATGTTTGTTATATTGTTCTGCAACCAACTGTGGTTATTGAACACATAGTAGGGACTGGTAACAATTTCTGGGCTATGTGGCAAGATGCAAGATGATGACAAATCTCACTACTGAAGCCAAATCAAAACAATAAAGTCCTTTATATGAGTGAATTTGTTTTGAGCAAGTTATTGTATCCTACCACTTTTTTTTCCTTATTTTCTCTCCTTTTACTTTTCTGTTTATTAGTATTCTGTATTTAGTAACCTTTCCCACAAGCCCATATGGGGAGCAGAGCTGAGACTCATTTTGCTTGATGGAGCTAAGCAGCAGCCAAACACTGAACACAGAGTTTATTTACCTTTCTTGGGTGCAACAACCAAATATTTGGTTAGCATAAGAGGGAAAAGTGACTTGGAATTCAGATGTAATTTTGAGGATTTTGTTCTTTAGTGGTGTCTATGTTACCTCTTCAGTCAGACTTTTTAGGTGACCTGATGAATTAAAACAATTAATTAGTCTATTTACTGTTCCTTTAGCCTCAAAACATCAGGAAACATGAGTCAGCATTTCTACTACAACACAGACTACTCTTTTTGGTTCTAAGCAAACAAGTATTTTATTCACCTGATTTTGAATGCACTCTCCATTCTGTGTCTTTCTTTTATACCAGTAAAAATGTATCCATTATTATTAAAAAAGTGAGACTCATAGGTACATGCAGAGATTGAGACAAAGGACACGGACACTGCTGGATGCTAATAAGGCAGCAAGCAAAGCCAATTTATTACAGAAATCACCAGCATTTGTAGTTCTCTAAATTCCAGACAAATTCCCCTACTTAGACTTCCTTTGCCTCTGTTCCCACAGGAACACTGTCAAGTCCTTGCAGGCACTCCCTTGCACCAGCAGTGGCCTTGTCCACATCTTCTTTGCCAAAGTGGTCAGGTCGTGGCGTCCTCTTCCTTCTGTCTTTGCTTCTTGTTCTTGCCTTGAGTTTTATCTGTCCCACGGTTACTGCTGAACCAGGGCTAGAAGAACTGCACAGCTGTCAGCTTCCTTTGCTGAGTGGCTCCTGACAATTCCCCCTCTCTTTTTAACAATTATTATTTGTTTTATTGATTTCTTAATTAATATCTGAGTACATTGAATTAAGCAAGGTAAGCATATTAGTATAATTATTAATACTCTTAGTATTAACAAACATTCTTATTTTGATTAAATTTTTGATCTATTTAGTGATTTTCTGGTTTTTAAACTAATTTCTTTTGTCTACTATTTTTAATTTGGTTGCATTATTTTGTAAAGGTTTAATACTCACATGAATTGATTGTGAGTGATTAGAAAGATTTATACAGTACATTTTATCAAAATCTTTACATTTATGTGTGTGGGTTAAAATTAAAAAAATTAATAGCTGTTCTATTTTGTAATGTAGTATATCTAATTGAATTAATATCAGTTAGTAATCCTTTTATAGTAAGCGAAGTAGAGTTAACTAGTAGTTTAGTTTATTTAACAATTTCAATGTTTTTTGGTTGTTACTTTTGGAGTAAAAAATGAGGTAGTCTAATGCTGATGCAGTGAATAGAAGTCGAGGTTATTATTGTAATTAGTGTGAGACGTATGGATACTGTGTTTTTTTCTCTATTGTAATCTGTGTTGTAAAATTGTGGATGTGTTGGATGTCAACAGCAAGACTCGTTTTAAACTACAGGGATTTCTTTTTATATGTGATGGGGTAGCAGTTCGAGTTCTATTTCTACAAATAAAAACCACTCTTGTTGGTAATAATAATGGAATATTAGTAGAGTGAGAGAGATATTTGGATGTGCAATTGTACTGGGCATTTTTGTTTTTAAATGTAGGTTGAGACTAAGAGACATCTTATGCTTTGGATCAGCTGTTCCCACAATAATTACATTTAACACAGAGCTTTATTTCTACAGACCTCAAAAGCTCTACATCTTGAGGTTCAAGGGTTGTGTGATTAAATCTTTCTGCACTGAATGTCTGCTAAAGTGAATTTCCACTAGTATACTGGAATTCAAACTAATACATAATCACATTAGGTTATATAAAAAAATGTTGTGTTATGAGTGTTCACTGAGTTTCAAGTACTAGAACATATGTTTTTTTTTAATTGCAAGTATATTTCATGTGTTCTTGACAGGGTTGGGAAAGGTATGGCTTTTACTGCTACCTGGTTGGACATACCTCTGTAACATTTTCAGAAGCAAAGAAAACCTGTGAAAGGAGCAGTGGTTATTTAACAAGTGTAGGAGACAGGTATGAAAAGAGTTTAAAAACAGTATATCTGATGCAATAATATTGGAATTTTAAAAAATAGATGAGAACCTTAAAAAAAAAAAAAAAAAGAAAGAAAGAAAAGCAAAAAACCACCCCAGAATATCCTTTTTATGAAGAAAAAAAATAGAATAAACACAGTATGGCTTTTCTAACTAAACAATTTACACATTAATGTTTCCTGTACTTTACTTAGAAAGAACAGACAACAGCAACTTCTGCTCTGTAAGGGGCAGTTTTTCAGTATAGCACAGGTTCATTCCCTATTGCAGCTACTGCATCTGGGACCCAGTTAAAAAACATATTCCCTGAATAAAGAAACCTAATGGAGAATCTATTCATTCTAGCTGTGAGAAGTTTGGGATACTGAGGAGTGGAAGATGAAAAGGAAAGCTTGGCTTAATCTCATGTGACTCCTTTCATTTCAGATATGAGCAAGCCTACTTGACCAGCCTCATTGGTCTGAGCTCTGAGAAGTATTTTTGGATTGGTGTCTCAAACATGGAAAAGCAAGGGAGTTTCAAGTGGGTGACTGGTGAAGGTGTTCTGTACACAAACTGGAATGCAGCAATGCCTGGTACTTTTCTGATGCCAAATGATTTTTCCTTTTATATATTCTCTGTATTCTTTACACATATATATGTAGCCCATTATTGCATTAGTAGCCTAGTCCCAGTACTTTACCCTGTTTTCCTTAGCCAGAAAGACAAAGCATATTCCAGAGCTTCAAGCCCTGGGGGGAACAAGGCCCCTAATTTTGGTTCTTTCTGGGAATCAAGGCCGAGAATCAGCACTTCAAGACATGTTTTCATAAACAAAGTTTAGTTCCCATCTGAGGGGGGAGGATTGAGAGAGGATTGAAACAGGGGAAATTGCCTCACCTCTTATGTCTCTAACTGGTGATTTTTGTCAAATACACTAATTTGCTAAACTTACAAAGCTGTATTCACCTCATGTGGGGGGTGGGCATTTGGTGGACATTTTCCACATCTGCCCCTGGAGGCTTCCAGTAAAGACCAAATTTTACATTTCCTCCTATACTAACATTATCTTGAAAGTGTGTTGTTTCATTTCTACATTCTTTAAGGCATCACTACCACTGGACTATGCTACTAAGGAACTCTCTGTGTTCCCTAATTCTAACTCTTTTCCAACTTTGATAAATCCATGATGACACATAGGAACATCTCTGCCTTTGAAACTGAAATGTTTTTGATACATGTACTTGGCACCAGTGGGGCTGCAAGTTGAATCCCGGGTTCAGTTTTGGGTGCTTGACTACAAGAAAAACATGGAGATGCTGCAGCATGTCCAGAGAAGGTCAACAAAGCTGGTGAAGTGTCTGGAACAGGAGTCTAAGGAGGAGAAGCTGAGGGAGCTGGAGGTGCTTAGCCTGTGAAAAAGGAGGCTCAGAGGAAATTTTATCACTCTAAAACTGCTGGAAAGAAGGTTGTAGTGAGGTGGAGATCAGTCTCTTCTCCCAAGCAACAAGTAAAAGGGGAAGAGGAAATGGCCTCAAGGTGCATCAGGAGAGATTTAGATTGGATACTTGGAAAGATTTCTTCACTGAAAGGGTGCTCCAGCCTTGGAATAGACTGCCTAGGGAAGTGGTTGAGTCACCATCCCTAGAGGTATTTACAAGATGTGAAGATTTGTAGATGTGGCATTGATGGCTTAATGGTGACCATGGGGATTCTGTGTTAATGCTTGGTCTCTACAATCTTACAAACCTTTTCCAACATAAATTATCCTGTGATTATCTATGATGCAATGAAAATATTTATTTTCTGACTCCTCATTGTTTGTAAGAGCAAAATCAAACTGAAGGGAAAGGATGAAATCCCTTCCAGCTTGGGTGATGAGCTGCCAAAGCCTTGCCGTGAGTGGCAGAGGAAAGAGGCAGGCAAGGAGTTTGTTCATGCACTCAAAGGGAAGGACTCGGCTCAGTGGTTTCCTCTTTTCACAAAGCTCCTCCTCTGAGGGGACACTACACTTAAATATTTCAAACAGTCTTTTGTAAATTAATTAAAAGAGCTGTAAAAATGTCAAGGGAGCCTCTTTATAAACCATTTCAACTTTTTTTTTTTTTTTGTATCTTACAAAGGGAAGAAAACTGGTTGTGTCGCCCTAAGGACTGGAAATGCAGCTGGACTATGGGATGTTCAGAACTGTGAAGTAAAGGCAAAATTTCTCTGCAAAAAATTAGCTGAAAAAGTCACTGTTCCTGTTGCTTCTGAAACTATTTCTGATTCCAAATGTCCCTTGGGTTGGGATACAAGCAATAGCACTAATTCATGCTTCAGGGTAAGTATTGCTTTTTGCCATAATCCTACTCGGGAGACAGGAGAGCAGCAGATAGGTAATCTAAACATCACAGAATGGCATGTGATATCACAAATGTCGCCAGTTTTAACACAGCTATTCAAATATCACTGCTGTTTTCGCTCTATCAGTGAAAGTAAGGTTATCCAATTACTTTTGAATCCATATTATAATGGATAATTCTAAAGGAAGGTTTACCTATTTTTCTTATGCAAGGCAGCCAGCAGATTTATTTTTAGCTTGCTGAAAACATAGTGCTCTACCTACATGTACAGGGTTTTGTGAGAGAAGAAGACCAAAAGAAAACATGGTTTGAAGCCCGAGATTTCTGCAGAGAAATAGGAGGAGACCTGGCTGCCATGCATAAGAAAAATAGGTAAACCTTCCTTTAGAATTATCCATTATAATATGGATTCAAAAGTAATTGGATAACCTTACTTTCACTGATAGAGCGAAAACAGCAGTGATATTTGAATAGCTGTGTTAAAACTGGCGACATTTGTGATATCACATGCCATTCTGTGATGTTTAGATTACCTATCTGCTGCTCTCCTGTCTCCCGAGTAGGATTATGGCAAAAAGCAATACTTACCCTGAAGCATGAATTAGTGCTATTGCTTGTATCCCAACCCAAGGGACATTTGGAATCAGAAATAGTTTCAGAAGCAACAGGAACAGTGACTTTTTCAGCTAATTTTTTGCAGAGAAATTTTGCCTTTACTTCACAGTTCTGAACATCCCATAGTCCAGCTGCATTTCCAGTCCTTAGGGCGACACAACCAGTTTTCTTCCCTTTGTAAGATACAAAAAAAAAAAAAAAGTTGAAATGGTTTATAAAGAGGCTCCCTTGACATTTTTACAGCTCTTTTAATTAATTTACAAAAGACTGTTTGAAATATTTAAGTGTAGTGTCCCCTCAGAGGAGGAGCTTTGTGAAAAGAGGAAACCACTGAGCCGAGTCCTTCCCTTTGAGTGCATGAACAAACTCCTTGCCTGCCTCTTTCCTCTGCCACTCACGGCAAGGCTTTGGCAGCTCATCACCCAAGCTGGAAGGGATTTCATCCTTTCCCTTCAGTTTGATTTTGCTCTTACAAACAATGAGGAGTCAGAAAATAAATATTTTCATTGCATCATAGATAATCACAGGATAATTTATGTTGGAAAAGGTTTGTAAGATTGTAGAGACCAAGCATTAACACAGAATCCCCATGGTCACCATTAAGCCATCAATGCCACATCTACAAATCTTCACATCTTGTAAATACCTCTAGGGATGGTGACTCAACCACTTCCCTAGGCAGTCTATTCCAAGGCTGGAGCACCCTTTCAGTGAAGAAATCTTTCCAAGTATCCAATCTAAATCTCTCCTGATGCACCTTGAGGCCATTTCCTCTTCCCCTTTTACTTGTTGCTTGGGAGAAGAGACTGATCTCCACCTCACTACAACCTTCTTTCCAGCAGTTTTAGAGTGATAAAATTTCCTCTGAGCCTCCTTTTTCACAGGCTAAGCACCTCCAGCTCCCTCAGCTTCTCCTCCTTAGACTCCTGTTCCAGACACTTCACCAGCTTTGTTGACCTTCTCTGGACATGCTGCAGCATCTCCATGTTTTTCTTGTAGTCAAGCACCCAAAACTGAACCCGGGATTCAACTTGCAGCCCCACTGGTGCCAAGTACATGTATCAAAAACATTTCAGTTTCAAAGGCAGAGATGTTCCTATGTGTCATCATGGATTTATCAAAGTTGGAAAAGAGTTAGAATTAGGGAACACAGAGAGTTCCTTAGTAGCATAGTCCAGTGGTAGTGATGCCTTAAAGAATGTAGAAATGAAACAACACACTTTCAAGATAATGTTAGTATAGGAGGAAATGTAAAATTTGGTCTTTACTGGAAGCCTCCAGGGGCAGATGTGGAAAATGTCCACCAAATGCCCACCCCCCACATGAGGTGAATACAGCTTTGTAAGTTTAGCAAATTAGTGTATTTGACAAAAATCACCAGTTAGAGACATAAGAGGTGAGGCAATTTCCCCTGTTTCAATCCTCTCTCAATCCTCCCCCCTCAGATGGGAACTAAACTTTGTTTATGAAAACATGTCTTGAAGTGCTGATTCTCGGCCTTGATTCCCAGAAAGAACCAAAATTAGGGGCCTTGTTCCCCCCAGGGCTTGAAGCTCTGGAATATGCTTTGTCTTTCTGGCTAAGGAAAACAGGGTAAAGTACTGGGACTAGGCTACTAATGCAATAATGGGCTACATATATATGTGTAAAGAATACAGAGAATATATAAAAGGAAAAATCATTTGGCATCAGAAAAGTACCAGGCATTGCTGCATTCCAGTTTGTGTACAGAACACCTTCACCAGTCACCCACTTGAAACTCCCTTGCTTTTCCATGTTTGAGACACCAATCCAAAAATACTTCTCAGAGCTCAGACCAATGAGGCTGGTCAAGTAGGCTTGCTCATATCTGAAATGAAAGGAGTCACATGAGATTAAGCCAAGCTTTCCTTTTCATCTTCCACTCCTCAGTATCCCAAACTTCTCACAGCTAGAATGAATAGATTCTCCATTAGGTTTCTTTATTCAGGGAATATGTTTTTTAACTGGGTCCCAGATGCAGTAGCTGCAATAGGGAATGAACCTGTGCTATACTGAAAAACTGCCCCTTACAGAGCAGAAGTTGCTGTTGTCTGTTCTTTCTAAGTAAAGTACAGGAAACATTAATGTGTAAATTGTTTAGTTAGAAAAGCCATACTGTGTTTATTCTATTTTTTTTCTTCATAAAAAGGATATTCTGGGGTGGTTTTTTGCTTTTCTTTCTTTCTTTTTTTTTTTTTTTT
>JACBWW010000779.1:0-22081 GCA_020086605.1 Lanius collurio | reverse complement strand
GAGCCCACCCCAGTCCCACCCCCCACCACCATGGGGGATGCTGAAGTTCTCCTTGCACTTTTAAAGAACCCAAAAGGCTTTGCCTTTGGAACAACCAGGAAAAAGGGGAATTATCTTTTACAGGGACGCAGGGCTTACAGAAAGGAAAATACTCCAAATCAGCTCCACAACTCTCTGTTCTGGTGGGTTGGTTGGTTTGGTTTGCTTTTTTTTTTTTTTTCTTTTTTTTTCTTCTCTATTTTTATTGAAACTTTGTACAGAAGTTTGAAACATTTCCATACAATACTTTGAGACAGGACAAAAATGCCATGGTAAAGGAATGTAAACTGCAAGAAACACAGTCTGAAGTATCCAAATACTCTCTAAATAAGAGTTTTAGTTTGAAGACTAATGCAGGAGGCAAAATAATATGCATACAGTATACAAAGAACAGTATACACAGGGCCAGCAATGCTAACTATGAAAATTTTGCATCAGATTTACTTCAAAGATTGATAGCAATATGATAATTCTATACACTAGACCAAAATTAATTTATCATACATCGTTTCTATGACAAAAAGCTTGTCATTAAGGACAGTAGCAACTTACAATATAATTAAGCTGTATTAATCTCATTAACACTTCTAAATCTATATTCCTACTACAGTAAAGGGTTTGGTTTTTTTTCAGTATATTGTCTTATAAGATCTTAAAAGACCTTTAAATAACACTTTACCAAAAGAGACCTGGCTCCATTATAGTGATCTTATCTACATGCCCATTTGGCTTATTTCCAAAAAAACAACCAAGGGACAAGGAAAAAGGCAGGTTTCAAATGCTATATGATATCATTTGGTTTTGGTCTGAAATGTATTTTCGAGAGTTAAAATAAAAAACCAACAGAAAAAAGGCAGTTCATTAACTGGTATTTTATATAAAATCTGCAGAAAAATACAACAGCAACAAAACCCAAAAATACTTCACAGATATCTAAAAAAACATTTTCTCAGAGATACAAGGTAAAGCAGCATCACTTTGACACTGTGCTTTAAAAAAGAAGATGATGAATGAAGAGACTGCTCAAGTGAGATTAGAAAATTTTGCTTTCTTCTTGAAGAAGACTACTAACATTTTGCACAGCAACTATTTTTATAACCACCTCATTTTAAAAACGTGTATTCCTAGACACAGAATTGTCATTTCACCGCCAGTTTTGCTCAAAGTGTCTGACTTTACACAGTGGAACTGAGAATGCCAAGTGTCACCAGATGTCACTATACCATGAGTTCAAGATTGGAACAGAAGTGAAGCAAATGCCTTGAAACCAACACCAGGAAAGAAATCAAAGAGAAAGTGTTTTGTAAACAAAACAAAACCACTTTGCAAAAAACAAAACCCAAAAACCCAAAAAACCAAGAGTTCAGAGATCTCACAGTGAAATCAGAAATTCTAATTATATATGTTTTACATTCTAGGACTACTCTTTACCTTAGGCCAATTAAAGCACATTAAACCATTTAATTATATACAAACATTTTCTTTAAAAAATAACCAAAAAAAAAAATTAAAACATTGCACAGAAGTCTGCTTTTAACATCACATAACAAGGTTAGTTTTATTTTCAAAACAATTACATTTAAGGGCACAGAACATACAGAATACCAAATTAACAGATGAGTAATTTTGCTTCTCTGTACATGCTAAATCCAAAGATTTCCTCGAGAAAGCTGGAGCTTGGCAACTCCAGCTTCTTCCATGTCTCCTGTTCTCTGAAAGGGAGCAATTCCCAACACCTCCTCTATCTCAGGATTTAAAAAAATAGATATATAAAAAAAATAAAGCTGTTTTAAAGTTGTAAGCATCTTCTACGTGCTGGCAGAGCTCCCTGGGTGGCTCTGCCCCCTCCACTGCAACCTTGTGGAAATAAATCCTTTTTTTCTCTCCTCGGTTACAGGGCTCATGACTCTCATCAGAAGTCTCATCCTGGCCCTTCTGGGATCAGGGAACACACAAGTGGAGAAGTAAAAAATACACAATATAAGGAATATACTGAAGGCCATTTTAATTTCTTACAATCTCGCACTGTTTCCTTTCCTTAAAAGCTAAACAGGAAAAATTATTTAGAAAAAAAACAAAAACAACAAAAAACCCTCTAAACTTTGGCAGAGAATAGCATCAAATCATCATTAAAAAAACTTAAATAAAAACAGTCTCCCAAAATGTATTAAACTCTCAAGAAGCCTCTTCTTTTTTATTTATTTTTTTAATTTTTTTTTTTTTTTTTTTTTTAAATAAAAGGCTTCTACTATTTCCAGGAGCAAAATTCAAATATCTTACCAGAAAAATAAGTTAAGGGAAATAACAAGAAGAAAAAGCTGTCATTCCATACTTGTTTTCCAGGACTTGTCATCCTAAGCTCAAGGCAATAATAAATAAACCCATTGCTGCAAGGCAGCAGCACAACCAGCCCCACCCAGGGGGAGGAGGCCAGGCAACAAAATTCATGGAGCTGATTGTCCATCATGGGAAACACTTTGTGGTTCTGCTGGACCTAAAAAACGGGTGTTTAACCCCAAATTCATCTCCTTTCCCCCTCAGCAAAGGCTTGTTTACGCTATAAAAAAATCCCTTCCCTACCCAAGGTCCTTCTCACCAGCAGGCAGCTTGCTTGGAACCTCAGCAATATCTCTATTTAATAATCAAGGCCTTTTAAAAAGTGGTTTTATGCAGCAAAGAACATCAGCAGCTTCCAGGACCTCTATGACACACCGAGGCTGAAGAGGAGCACACGAAACACCTCAGAAACACCTGATGAGAAAAAGCACTGGAGAAAGAATTTGCTTCAAAGCTTCACAACAGCAGGTCCAAAGATGGGGTAGGGCAGGCAGATTAGTAATTTATGATGATCCTGCCTGCCAATTATCAGTGTGATTAACGTGGCAGCTCGTTAGTGTAGCAAAAGGGAGAATAAATGAAGTGGCAGATGGAGCATCTCGAGCTTCACAGTGCATTGGTGAAGGAGCTGACCCCCTCCCACAGCCAAGGATGACTTCCCTTGGATCTCACCGAGCAGGACACTGGAATTGTGCCTGTTATCTCTTCCAGGTGTCCCCTCTGAGGAGCAAAGGGGACAGGCAGAGGGATGAAAGGAGCAGGGAGGAGCCGCTGGAAGCGCCTCCTCGGGCCGTGCCTTCAGCTGCCCACCCACGTAAGGCACCCTGGGGAACAGCACAGGGGGGCGATGGAGCCAAGCCAAAGGGTCCCTGAGCTGACCTGGCTTCCCAGGTGGTGGCAAAGCGCTGGACATCGAGGGCAAGGAGGAGCAGCCTGGAAAATCCCAGTGCCAGCCACTGCTCCAAAGTGGGAGTTCCAAAGGGACACGTGGCTCCTTCCCTAGGCCGAAGCAGGCATTTGAGCCACAGGCCAGCCTTCTCAAGAGGATATTGTTGGACTGAGAATTATCTTCACCCTCTACAAGTTGTTGTTTTTTGTCCCACTGTGATCAAGTGTTGCCCTAAATTATTTTATCCTGTATGGAAACAATTCCCTACGCTGCACATCGAACCATCCCTCACAGCTCAGCCCACTAAGGAAGCAACTTGAGATGCCATTATTCCACACACCAGGACTTCACCCTTGAATAGGATATAAAATATCTTCTCAACCAAGCTGTGGCCACACAAATCAGAATAAAATGTGTCTTGTCCCATTGGTAGCAACATCAACACCAGGTATGGTGACTCCTCTCTACAAATATTGCAACAACTCTCCAAGTGTTCCACTTTGGAGTAGTTCTACTTCCCAGCAGCAACAACTAAACCAAGTGGAGAAAGTGGGGCAGCTCAGCCTCTGGTGAAAGTTTTGGAATGAATGAGATTCAACTGATATAAAAACACCACCAAAACAAACAAAAACACCCCAAAAATAGAAGTGAATCCTTTTATCTGAAAACATGTATTGTAAATGAGCTCCTAAAAGCCATGTGGACGGCACTACTGGAAAAACAAACTTTCTCCAGCAGTCAAAGGCAGGATTGACGCAAATTTCATCTCTATAAAACCGTTTTCCCCCCAGGAATTGGTTCTTGTCTGTGCACCAAGGAAACGTTGCTGGACCCCTGAACTGGTTTTGGTGAACTCTCACAATGGTCCCTTCATCTTGATTTTGGCCCAGGCAGTTTGTGCTCCCCTGAACGAGCTCAGCAGCAAAGAGAACTGGAGGAATTGTTTCCATGGGAAGCCTGGACATGACCACTCTGTCCTGGAGAGGGAAGGAGGCTCATACTGGAAGTGCAGCCACGCTGGGCTCTGCTCCCAAACCCAGGACCCAGCTTGGTCTGGGGAAGGGTGAGAGCACCAACCTGCTGCACACACGTCCTACACACCTTGGAACTGCTCATCCCTGCCTGGGCATCCACCCTTCAGGAGAAAAGATCCCCTGGATGTGGAGACCTCCAAACAGCTGTGAGTGCCTGGGAGGAATTAAGGTTTTTGGAAAAATCCTGAGGACAGCACAGACCTCAATTGGCGACACAGATTGTGGCTGCACGTGCTCCCTGCCTCCTGACACCAAATCCCTGCAGAGCCTGCTGAGGAGGGAGGGAATTTCTTCCCAGAAAGGTCACTCATGGCAAGGGGCTGCCCAAGGAGGGCATGGAGTGCCCACCCCTGCAGGTGGCCAAGGACCGTGGCACTCTGGGCTGGGTGACAAGGTGGGGATTGGGCACAGCTGGAACTCCGTGACCTGGGAGGGCTTTTCCAAGCTCAGGGATTCTGGGATTCCTCAAAACCCAAAAAGGTTTGCCAGGGTGAAAGGGGAAGTGGGAGAAGACGTGAGGCAAAAGGACTGTGGAAAACAAGGAGCACTTTCACCTCTCTCCCCCATCTGCCCTTCCTTGCCTGCCCAGTGGTTGTGCCCCTGCAGCACTGGGATCCCTCCCAGACACAGCAGAGGAAAACCCTCCTTGCAGAAATTGGTTGCAAAGCAGTTTTTCAAGACATGCAAAGCCTCACGTTTCTCTTTTTCCCATGTGGCAGAACCTACAAACAGATTTTTTCCCTAAAAAGAAGCCTAACAATGTCCTAGAGGTTCAGAGGCTGGAGAGGCTGAATGAATCTTTTTGGCCATTTATTGAAACTCAAGAAGCTCTACCCAAACCTGAGGAAAAACTTCTTTCCATGGAGGTGGCAGAGCCCTGGAACAGCTGCCCAGAGACATCCCAAACCCACCCTAAAAACTCTGGGATTCTTCAATATGCTACAAACCCCACAGAAAGAATATTTCTTTTTCCTCCTCCTCCATTGACAGTTTATCATCTCCAGGCTTGTTTTTGATTTAGTTTTGTTGTTTTTTTCTCTTTTTTTTTTTTTTTTCAAATACAGAAACATTTCAGTACTGGAATTTACAGTGGATAAAAATCAAAAGACAGAAATTTCCTTACAAAGAATAAAAAAAAAAGGCAGAAAGCTGCTAAGAGCTATCATGTTTTAAGTGCTATAAAATGAGACAAAACAGCTTCCTGTTGTTGCCAGAAGAGAAATGAGAAACTGAAAAAAAAAAAGGAAAAAAAGCAGTGAGTGTAATTAAAAAGTGCTAAGTTGGCCAAGGTAATTTAGTTATTTTATAAATGTGCATCACAGCTCTGCATTTAAAAATCTTTTGACACAGCTTTAATCACTCAGATTTTACACACTGGTAACTGATTACCTGTTATCTGCACTTAGTGCTGACGGAGCTGTAACTGCCTGACTTCAAACACAGCCACCTGCCTGCCTTTGGTATATTTATACACAGAAAAATAAAAGGTTAGTGCTGCAAATGGAAAAAAAACACCACCAAAAAAAAAAACCCAACAAAACAACATAAAAGGAAAAAAAAAAAAGAAAAAAGCCACCACAGGACAGGTTCTGCTTTCAGCAGAGGGAGGACAACACATCTCAAATGGTCTCGAAATAGGCTAAAGCTGAGTTGATCTTACAATTATAGCGTAAACAATGCCTGGGTTGTGGTTATGTTGTTTGAAAAAGAAAAGAAAAATCAAAAATCTCCAGAGACCTGTATCAACTTCTGTATGTTTAAGCCATACCCTTAAAAGTTCACTATTCACTCACAAAGAGAAGTAGACAAACATGAAGATTCCAAGAGAACAGACACAGACCAGTCCAGTATTTAGTAATAGTTTAACTTTTGGAGTCTCTTCCAGCATTTGTAAACAAACAGTCTCTTCCTCGACCTCCCGAACCACTCTCTTGTTTATGGTTTTACTTTTAAAGCCACAGAACCAATCTATGAATTTCAAACGTCTCTCCCTGTTGTCAGTCTCCTCCTCCTCATGCTTTTTCTCCCCCATCAGGGCCGCCTGTCCGTTGGAATAACAATCCACGGGCGTCTCCACCTCGGAGTGGCTCACCGAGATCACCGGGTTGCTGTCATCCCTGCACGTGACCAGCAGGTTGATGTCCTCCGGCTTCACGTTTTTAATGTTCTCCTCCGACTTCCCGTTGGGAATGATGTGGTTGGCGTTCTCGTTGCACTTGAGGACGCTCTTCTCCCGTGCCTGGTACAGCTTGCCCTTGCCATCGCCCTCCGGCACCTTCCTCTTCATCAGGGCCCAGAACGTGGTGGTCCGGACCTGCTCCTTGGTGGGCGGCGGCGTGAGCAGGCTCACCACGACCGTCACGAGCCCGGTGATCCAGAACAGGGCCGTGGCCACGTACATGTAATGGATGTTCTTGATGAAGCCGGGCCTGGTGTCCGGCTGGTTGCACTCGGGAGCGCGGTAGAAGAAGGCCAGGATGAGGCGGATGGCCCCCAGGACAAACCCGGCCATGCCGCCGTAGAACGCGCCCTGCTCGTTGCAACGCTTCCAGAAGATGGCCATGATGAAGAGGGCGGCCACCGGCGGGGTCAGGTAGTCCGCGACCTCCTGGATGTACAGGTACATCTGCCCACCCTGCATCTCCACGATGATGGGCACCCAGGCGATGCTGATCACCACCATGAAGGCCACGAAGACCCTGCCCACGACCATGAGCTCCCGGGAGGTCGCGCTCTTCCGGATGAGTTTGTAGACGTCGAGCGTGAAGATGGTGCTGGCGCTGTTGAAGATGGAGTCCAGGTCGCTCATGAGGGCGGCGATCATCACGGCCATCATGAGCCCGCGCAGCCCCACGGGCACCAGGTTCATCACCAGGCGCGGGTAGGCGATGTTGGAGCAGCCGGCCCTGCTCCCACACACCTGGAAGCAGTGCTCTGGGTTGATGCAGGCGATGTCATCCACGAACAGGATTCGGGAGATCATCCCCGGCACCACGATGATGAACATGGGCAGCAGCTTCAAGAAGCCGGCCATGAGGGTGGAGCCTTTGGCATGGGCGATGTTTTTGGCTGCCAGAACTCTCTGCACTATGACTTGGTCAGCGCACCAGTACCACACCGAGGCCGGGGTCTGTCCCAGCAGAAATCCGGGCCAGGGAATGTCTTCGTCCATCGGCTCACGCAGCATTTTAAGAGAGTCGGGCTTTGGGTTGACGTTGCAGGAGTTGGTGTTGGAGATGTTGTAGGTTAGGAGGATGGAGGTGATATTTGGTGTGGCCAACATGTACCTCCTTTTCACTTCTTCAAACCCACCGACCTCCGTGAGGCTTATGATCATGAGTGTGAGGGCCCCGATGATCATAAGCAGGGCTTGCAGGGTGTCCGTGTAGATGACGGCCACCAGCCCTCCAGTGACAGTCAGCAGCGCCGTCATTCCGATCAGCAGGATCACCGACAGGTAGAGGTTCCACCCTAGGGACTCTTGGATAAAAAGCGCCCCCGAATACAAATCAACCGAGAGTTTGGTGAAGATATAAAGAAGTAGAGACAACGCTGCAAAATAGATTTGAATCCTATGCCCTCCGAACCGCTTGGACAAGTATTCGGGCATGGTGTACACTCCCGACCGGATGTAGACTGGCACGAAGACCCATCCCAAAAGCTGCAAAAGCATTAAGGCGTTGAACTCCCACGCGCCTACGGCGAATCCGCTCGCCGCTCCAGATCCTGCGAGCCCAATGAAATGTTCACTTCCAATATTGCTCACAAACAACGAGGCCCCGATAGCTACCCAGGTCATAGAACGCCCTGCCAAAAAGTAGCCACTCACGGTGCTCCGATTGTTTTTCCACATGGCAAAGAAACCTATGCACATTACAAGCACGAAGTACAGGGCCACAATGGCAATGTCTGCTGGCTCCAAAGCAGCCCTCATTTTGTAACCAAAAAGCTTTCGCTGACGTCCACTTCTCGCCCCCCAGCCAACGTCTCTTAAGCACCACGTGAACCAGTTTTAACCAAAATCAACACAGCGGGTCAAATTCTTTGTCCCTTGGTTTGCTGTCCTGATGCTGGTGGCAGTGGTACATTTACTTTTCTCCGCTTCTCAAATTTGGGAACTTAGCACGCACTTTTAATCCACATTCCACAAGAGCATCAGCCTTAACTCAGTTGATGTAGGAGAAATTCTTAGTTGCAGCTAAGTTTAGTGAGGCCTACTGTACCAACCCTGCAAGGCAGCAAAGACAAAAGACAAAGATTGAATTAGAGAGGAATTTCATGAAGTAATGAGAAAAAATTTGAAGTGTAGTAAAACAAATCACTGAACACCACAGATTTTTCCCCCTTTATATTTCCTTCAATCCATAACAGACATCATTAAATATTTGTAGGGCTAAGTGGTAAAAGCCTTTTACAAGTCAACTTCAATGGTTACAGGTACCTTCAGAGACGCAGCAGTTCGGGAGGATTGAGCGACCCAAATTCCCCAGAACACGGCAAGCAACAAAAATACATTTTCTTTTCCTTTACTCTGGTGTCTCACAAGTCTCCTTCTCAAGCCACTAACCAGATCTTCCCCTTTCAAGCAATCTTAGGAAAATAAAATAAAGTAACTCAAATAACAACCACTTTGGAGCCCAAACCTGGCTCAGCATTTCCTGCACTGCACCCTCCAGATCCTGGGAGATCCTGGCACCACTTGAGACACCAGCTGGCTGCTAGAAAAATCAAAGTGAGGTCACAGCGCTGTCAAAAACCAACATCCATTGCAAATCAGCTGGAGAATGAAGGTTATTCTGCAGGTTTTGAGCTGAGTTTGCTTCTGTCTGGGGTACAGATAATCACAGGGTTATTTCTGACTTGGAAAGCTCTCCATACACATCCATGGGATCTGAGGGGAGAAAACCTCCCGTTCCAGCAAGTGGCAGCAGCAAAACTCCACCTGCCATCCCATTTTAGGGCCAGTGCCTCTGGATATCCACACCTGGGGTTTGGGGGCCACAGGAAAGAACACTGGGTAGATTCTGGCAGCAGTCACAGGTGGAGGATGCCAGGAAGGGCCGTTCCCAACATCCCTTCCCATCCCAGCATGGAGAGGTGCGAGGTACGGAGGCAAAGCTTTCCCTGCCACTCTCTTCCCAAACTCCCAATCCCACCTGACAGTCTCCCAAAGCACGTCAGGAAACAAAACCCATTTTGGCAAGCAGGACTGAAGTGCTGGAAGTAGAGGGAAGGGGACAATAAGGACTTGGTGGCAGGGAGGTGAGAGAGGAAGGGGCACTGAGGAGCTGCACGGGGCTCCCTCAGGGATTTGGGAGGTGCTCCTGTCTGTTTATGCCGAGGGAGGTACCACAGAATCATGGAATGGTTTGGGATGGAGGGACCTCAGAGCCCACCCAGTGCCACCCCAGCCATGGCAGGGACACCTCCCACTGCCCCAGGCTGCTCCCAGCCCCAGTGTCCAACCTGGCCTTGGGCACTGCCAGGGATCCAGGGGCAGCCACAGCTGCTCTGGGCACCCTGTGCCAGGGCCTGCCCACTCTACCAACCCAAAACCTTTTAATGGGTTTACAGAGTGCTGGATTCTTCTATTTCCTACAACCAAAGGCCATGGGAAGGGAAGACCAAAACAAGGAACAAACTCATTCTGAAGAGCAGCACACAAACCTTCAGCAATAATGAGATTATTACAGAAGGTGAGGAACAAGGTCTGACTCCACTCCCCTTTCCCACCCACTGGCAAAGGCACAAAAACCCAACCCTGTGTCTTTTTGCTGACTATAAAGTCTCACAAGTCCTACAAGCATCAGCTCCAGGCATCCCCTTCCAGTTCATTCTCTGGCACGAGGCTGAAGCTCCCATTCCATTAATTAATGATTAATACAAACAGCCCGATAACATATTCTAATATTTGGCTGCTTTCTTGTTTAGCATCCCTGCCATATATTGGGTTTGTTTAAAGGGTCAATAAAACCATTTCAAATTCCAAGAGAGTTAAGGTTGAAAATGCACATGCTGTGTTGAAGGCAGCAATGATGCTGAGGTAAAAACGTGCAACTCCTCATAGATTTTAAAAATAGCTTCCAGAAAACCACAACTTCAACCTTAAGGAGAAATCCACCACCATATCATTTGTATGATCCAGCTGTTTTTCAGGAGAAAAATAATGTAAAAAAAAAAAAAGTAATAAGGGTTTCCCCCCCCCCCCAGCACCACAAATCCACTTGAGAATAGAGATATTTCTTCTGCTGGAATTACAGCCAATAATGAGAGACTAAGGAGCCATGGCACAAAACGGACTGATTACAGCACTGGGCTAAATTTATCATTCCTCAGAAGCCTCAAACCACAGATGTATTTTCAATTCTTCCACAGAAGAATTCACATTTCTCCCCACCCGCAAATACAGGAGTAGTTAAATGGTCTAATAGCTTAATCCAACCCAAAATTATAAACACTTCACATCAGATGACGCAATCAGAGCCAAGTTTAATGGACTATTCTTAGTTTTAAGCACTTTGGAGCAACACTTTAATAGTGTTGTGTCTTTTGCTATATTCAGCTAAATTTTCAATTATATTATGTTTATACCAAAACTATAAATATTTGAAGGGAAAGGGAAGAAGAGATTTTACTGAGATATGATAAAAACTACTACACAGGAAACCAGAAGAACAGCAAGATAAAGAAATGGCAATAATTAATATTTCTAACGTTCTGTTGTCCTTCTCATTACTGAATAATGTTTGATTTGAAGTTGAATTCAGCCCCCTACCATCTTCCCTGTAGGTTCATTGGTGACTTGTCAGAAGTGTCCTAATGAGAAATATGGAGACATCCCAAAAATAGCTGTTAAAACTCATTCTATTTGATACCAGAAGTATCCAGCTCAGAGGGTTTTTACCAACAGGATGTTAACAGGGAAGCCCCTCCATCCCTGGCAGTGTCCAAGGCCAGGCTGGACAGGGCTTGGAGCAACCTGGGATGGCAGAAGGTGCCCCTGCCCTGGGGGTGGGACTGGATGGCCTTTAAGGCCTCTGGGAATCCAAACCTTCTGTGATTTCAGGATCCAGACTTTCTGACCAGTGTGTCAGTGTGAGATGCAGCTGCTCTCAAATAAATTGTGACATTCCTCAATTAAGTCACTTCAGCTCCAAGGGGCTCATTCCAACCAAAATCAACAACATGAGAATTCCCTGGAGCGTTTTCCACAGGAAGATACAGCCAGACCATGCACCTGAAATACTCAAATTGCAGAGAGCTGAACCCTGCCCTTTGTCACCAACACCCAAGGTTTCTTTGCAGGGCTCAGTTCACCTGAGCTGGAAGGTGGAAAGTTTTCAGCAGCCACCACAAATTTGCTGCATTGTCACTAAATTACAGCACTGAAGTAGCTTCTTGTACCAGTTTCTTAGACCTAATTCCAAAATAACCCTGGAACTTTTCTTCATTAGGAAAATGAGACTCATCCCTCTGAACTTTCAGCAAGTTCTGACCTCAAGTCTTACAAAGGACTTTGGAGATGCCCCATGTGAGTTTAATCCTGAGTTATTAGAACAGTGAACATTGTGGCACTAACAGAGGGAAAAAAAAAAAAAGGCAGAAAGACAGTGCTGCTGCCAAGGACTGGGAATTTTCTTCCCTGAGGCTGTTTTCTGGCTGGATTGTATCAAAGACACAAAACAATGTGCTTCCCTCTTGTCTGGAGATAGAGGCTGCAGCTCTGGTGAAACAATGCATATGTCTCTCCAACACCCAGCCTATTCCTTAGGGGAAAAAAATCCCTGAAGAGAAATTTCATAATGTGAAGCAGACCCAGGGTGGGATTTTGAGGAGAAATTCAGATGATTGTTCTAAAGGAAAACTTTCTCCACAGTGCTTTTCTAATAAAATGGGTTTTTAAAACATGCCAGAATCCAACTGCTCCGGCTCTGAAGCCACTGTTTGTTCTCAGCTCTGTGGGCTTTTCAGCAGATGGGAAGTTTCTGAGCTGACTTCCCTTTTCTCCTCACCAGTCCTGATGTTTTAAGGGTTAATTTGGGGGTGCAGATGCACACCTATCCCACAGGAGTGTCTGCTGCTAGCAAATTAAATACTCTGTTCACAGATTATTTCTTGGAAACAACATTTTCCCTCTCCACCTTCAAGCAGGGGTATTTGAACTCAGACCTGCAGCACTTTCCCTACTGAACAGCTCTGTTGTGTGGAAGAAATCTGTCCAGATTGCCAGGATCATGGAAAATATTAACTCTCTGCCACCAAAAGAGTAATAAATAACAGCCTCGAGCGGGGTCTGTACCATGTCCAACGCCCTGAGGGTGTTTTCCAGACTCCTCACCCTCCTGCCACGGACACACCAGGGAATTCCTACCTGTCCACTGCTCCACAGCAAACACATGGCAGCCTCAGGAAAAAAAAAACCCTCTCAGGGAAAAAAAAAAAAGGAGGAAAAGCTCTGTTCCATTTACTGCAGCACTCCAGAACACAAAAAAGGAGCACTGAAGCTCTTCATGGAGAAAGTGATACATAAATTATGTAGCACATGCCCTTGAGGAAGCAGGGGCTATCCTTGGCTATCCTCAGCATCCAGGGCAGCAGTTCCAGGCTTTTCCCTGAAAACCAGGAGCTGGGGCAGAGGAATGTGCCAGGAACCCCCCTGAGACAGGCAGGGAAGGCAGAAGTTGACCTGAAGCATCCAATAAATAACCTGAGCTGCTGGGGATGCCAGGCCAGACCTGACCTCAAGAGGCTGCAGCAGGACAGGGCCACATTTCCTGAGCCAACCTGACTGAACCTGTTGGGCACACTCTGCATGGTCCCCACATCAGCCTCCTGCTGGCCTGGAGAACACAGGAGCCAACTCCAAAAACCACCACTGCCAAAAAAATCCAATCTGAGGTGCAAGGATCAAGTCACTCACTCAAAGGAGCTGTTATGAACGTGTCATGAACTTTAGTTTGGGTCAGGAATCACTGCAGCTCTGCTCCTCCTTCTACTGCAGCATCCCAAAAAAGCAGCTCCTTCCAGCATAAATTCTTCTGGATTCTGTTTTGCACAACTGCTGAGGGAGACATGAGAGAAGTGAGTGAGCCCAGAGCAAGAGACACAGAGACCTCACTGCATTTCCCAGTCAGAAACGGGATGGACAGTGGACAATTCCAGAGCAGAAACTGGAGTGATGCGAGGCCAAGGGAGCTCAGGGGCACTGGGAGTGACACTGTTACAGCAGCAAATACTTTGGTTGTAATTTTGGGGGGTTTTTAACCATTTTCTCCCCTCATCTCCAGCAAATATTCCCACTCCAGTGTCCCACCAAGCCAGAAATGAAGGAAGGGGCAGCAGGCAGAGGAAGGACACTCCAGCACTCTGAGAACACAAGAGAAGCTGCAGCCTTGCAAAGCAAGAAAAGATGGATGTTTGCTGAATCTGCATCACCCTCCCCAAGCCACTCCATGCCACTGCCTGTGACATTCACACTTGGCTGGCTCCCTTTGCCAAGGGCCAGTCCCCAGCACTCCAGCAGGAAGGAGGGACTGATTTGCTTCCACTCTTCTTCCCAAAACTCCAAACACCTACGGGGGAAGTGGGGTGAGCTGGGGACAGGGGGAAGGAGATAGAAAGTCCCTTTTTATCTGTTAAAATACGAAGATACCAGAAAGAAATTCTGTCTTCTCCAGGCCTACCTAGACATGATGTAGCATCTTGCCCAGGTTTTGAGATTAATGTATCAATTAACAATTTCGAGAAAATAAGGAGTTAATAATTTCCTTTTCCCCTCATCAGCCCGAAGAATTGGCTTATGTTTCCATGGATGACAAATGGTATCTGGAGGAATTTCTCCATGGAAAGGAACTGGAAGGGGCTGCCCAGAGAGGTTTGGAGTCCCCAGGGAAGGCCTGGACGTGGCACTCAGTGCTCTGGGCTGGGGACAAGGTGGGCATGGGGCACAGCTGGGCCTCCATGGGCTGGGAGGGCTTTTCCAGCCTCAGGGATCCTGGGGTTCTGTGAAGGGAGCACAAACTGCCAAGGAATGGGGACACTGCTCCCTGGGAAATCAGCAGAACCCTTCCTGCCTCCCCAGCAGCTCCAGCAGGGCCCTCCTGAGCTCAGTTTGTCACCAAAAACCCCAGCCCTGAGCAAGGAAACCACAGAGAGGTGACGTTCCCCCCTCCACAGGGCACAGTTCTTTTCCACAGGAACTGAAAGCAAAAGAGGCAGAGACAACTCAGCAGCCACGTGGTCAACTGCAAAATCAAGGGCACCAGAGGGCAAACTGGGAACACCAGACATTTTCAAGGAAGTGGGAAGGGGCTGGCAAAAACTTGAAGGTTCTGGCATCACACAGCAGCAGGCAGGACTTCCCTGCCAGGTCACACTGCACTGGAAGGTGCAGAAGGACACTGAGCCCCAAGACAAACCAAAATCCATCGGCACAAACATTTCACTGCTGGGGCAGGAATGAAGGAGATGAAGCACTTGGTGACCACAACAGCAGCAGGAGAATGGGGCAAACAAGCCTGAAGAGCCAAGAATTTGATTTCTGGAGTGGACTTGGGAGCACTTCATTTCTCTGGACAAAGTTATCACCTTTTTAGAAGCAAAGATCGCTGCTGAAGATGCCCCTTTAGTTCAGCTGGAGGTTCAAAGACATGATCCAGCTGGTGGTGAGCACCAGGCAGCAGGAACTGGATAATCCCAGCCTAAAAAACGTGCTGGATCATCCCATTTGAGGAGGATTTGGCTGGGAGAGTGCAGAAGTTACTTGGGAAATGAGGAAGAAGCACTGGCAGTCCCCATGAAACTGGGCAAGACACCAGGTGGAAATTCTTCTTCACAACCAGACTCATTAAGCTTCTCTAGGACCTGCCCAAATTCCCATCACATTTATGGCTGCCCACAATCTTTGGAAGAATATAAAGCACCACAAGGATTATTGACAGGGGACACAGAAGCTCAGGGCCATACATAATCCAAGAATTTGAGGCTCTCCAAGCTTCCCAGATAGCTGGGTGCTGCTGCAAGACTTCTGATCCTTCTTGGAGATTTCAAGGCACCAAAACCAGAGTTCAATAAAATTCTGTTGGTTATAAAACAATTAATGCCAATTACACAGCTTGATGCACAATATCTGTATTAGAAGCTACCAAACATTGATTTCTTTCTCTAAAACACCAACTCCATTGAACACATTCCCTCCCTGTATCCATCCTCTGCATGGACCTGGCTTTTTATTATTCCTTAGGTATTTGTAGGGCTGAACACAAGGATTGGCTTGCAAGTGCACAAACCAGCATTCAAAAATAGCAGAACAGTTCTTATGCAGTTCCTCAATCCTATTTCTTGGGTTCATGACCTCACTTTACACCATCCACTTCCTTCCTGCCCTTCTCCTCACCAGGGTTGATGAATTTTCTTCAGAATCTCATTTTAGCACCAATATTTGCCCCAGTGCTCCCAGAGGACAGGTCCTTCACCCCTTGCCTTACTTTCCATGTATTTACTTTCCATTTCTCCTGTTTCACTTCTCCATAATTAGTCATATTTTGCATTTCCGTTTTTATTTTCCCCTGCTTTCATATTTTTAGCAGCTCCTCAATGCACACTGGGGCTATTCCTGCTGCTCCACAGGGCAGGAATTTTTCTAGGGATAACCTGGTGCCCAGAAGTCCCTGCTGCCCTCAGGGAAGGGTCACAGAGGGTGGGAGATGAAGCTCTACCAAGTAACTGCTTCCCCACAAACAGCTCTTCCATCATGCCAGATTTGCAGCTGGGGAGGTGTGGGTGGCTGTGGCTCCAGGAATTACCAGCCTGCCAGATCACAGAGCCATGGAATGCTTTGGGTTGGAAAGGACCTTAAAGCCCAGCCAGTGCCACCCCCTGCCATGGGCACAGACACCTTCTACTGCCCCAGGCTGCTCCAAGCTGGCCTTGGACACCTCCAGGGATGGGGCTTCTCTGGGCAAAGGAAAAAAAAAATAAAAGAAAAGGAAGATAAATTACTCAAGCAACAGCTTAACAACTCCCAAAGCAATTTTTGTGTGGCAATTTTGGTTCTGGGATAAGGGAACTGGAGAATCTGAAAGAACACTCAGAGGAAACCAGAGCTTCCCTCATTCCAAAGTATGGAATGGATGAGGATTAGGAGATAGAAAGCACAAAGAGCCAGGAGGTGAAGGAGCAGCTTCTCCTCAGGGTTACAACTCTTACAGGGGTCAGCCACGTTTCAGGGGGGTCCAACAACGGAGAGCAGCAATGCTGCTTTAACACAACAGGCTCTCCTGCCTTCCTCCCCAAGAGTTAAGGCACAGAACCTGCTCCATGCTGAAGTTTAAAAACACCTCCCTGTTCACAGACCAGGGAACACATCAGGAACAAAATCCAACCAGCCAGAGAAGTTTTAACTCAAAGGTTAACCCCCCCACTGCTGTCCCCTAAAGAGGGACTGGCCAAATCCCACTGAAATGCCACCAGGGGCCTGCAAGAAACTGAAATTAGGCTTAAATTATTTTGTAAAAGAGAATGATCCTCTATGGCCCCTCAGACCCAGGCACGGATCCCACACTTGGCAAAAATTCCTGCTCTTCCAAGACTGAAAATGTCAAATATCAGGCAAGAGGGTATCGTTCCCAAATGCTGTCTGCATCACACCCTTCAAAATCCAGCTCTTCCTATGGAATGCTCAAGGCAGAAAACAAAAAGGTGACTCCTCTGGAGGAGAGTCAGGGCTGGATCTTGCTGTTTTCTGAGCCTTTTAGTTCCAAGGCTTTGGTCTCCTTTCCAGCACCACCCCCAACTCCAGGATCCTTCCCTGCCAGGCTGAAGAACCTGTTCCAGCCTACCAAAACCTCCAGTGGGAACAGAGGAAAAAAAACTTCACTGTAATTTTAACCTGCTCAGTTGGGAAGAGGGGTGGGGAAGATGCACAACTGCACTGGAAGAGCAGGTGGTTCACCAAAAAGGAAAGGAAATAAAATAATCACAGGGTCTTCCTGCTTCATTCTCCCCCCTCCTTCCTGGCAACCGAGACATCAAAAGCCCAATTGCTGCAGCTGCCTACACAGCAATTAAGGGCAATAGTCAAGATGTCAAGGAACACTACTGCCCATTTACTTTGGCTTTCCCAAAATAGCCAACAATCTCCACACAGCAGGTAGGGAATTTTGGAAACACGGCAACCCACTCCAAAAGCAACAAACAGCTGCTGAAGGCGTGTGGTGAGAACATGGCTGGAGAAATGAGAGCCCACATTCACTGCAGGATTATTACTGTTATTATTTGGAAGTGTCCAAGGGCAGGTTGGACAGGGCTTGGAGCAACCTGGGGTAGTGGAAGGTGTCCCTGCCATCTGGAACAAGGTGATTTTTAAGATCCCTTTCCACCTAAACCATTCTGGGATTCCAGAAATGGGTGGATGGGTCTCCTAGTGCAGGTATATGCTGAAAAAAAAGGGATTAGGTTTTAGGTTATGACACTGTGTATTTGAACTTTGTCAGAGGTGAAGATGAGCACGCTGCTAATAAAATATTGATGAATTTCCTCATTTTTACTGAAATACTCAGAGGCATTTCCAAAGTGCTGTTGAGGACAGGTGTCCCTGTGCTCGGCTCTTGGGGACAAGGTGGGGATCAGTCACAGGCTGGACTCGACCCTGGGGGTCTTTTCCAAGCTCAGGGACTGTGGGATGCCCATCCTGTGCCCAGTGCCCTCGGAGATCTGGCACTGCCACCCCACGGCCCCGGAGCAGCAGGAAGCCATTTCCAGCTCTTCCTTCCTTCCCTTTTCCCCTCACTGCCTTCCCCAGGCTCCCAGGGAGTTTCAGCCTCCCTGCAGAGCTCTGCTCTCCCAGCCAGCGAGAATTCCTGTGGATTCACTCCTGTGGATCCCCTGCCCTGCCACAAACCCCCCCTCAGAGCTGAAGGTGACTCTGCTGGGACAAAATCAGGGACCCTCAGAAACTCAGCTTTTGTTCCAAGCAGGGAATCCAGGCCATGGCCAGCTGTGTTTGCTTTTTGCACCTTCCCCTCCAGCACAGCTGCAGGGCTCGGCTGGGGCTGCTGAGGGCAGGTAGTGCTTGGTTTGCAAACACCTGGACACTGCTGATAACAAATCTGATAACAAATCTGATAACAAATCTGATAACAAATCTGATAACAAACCCAACTCTCCCAGCTCCCCTCAGCATTTGTTCCTTCCATGCTGCAGTGTGGAAAGCAACTCAGTGGGCAAAATGAATCATTTCACCTCACTGTGCTCACACCTTTCCTTGCCCAAAACATCTCCTCCATAAACTCACACACAGCAACACAAGTCCCTCACCCTCCAAAGACTCCCCAGAGTAGTGGGGGGTTATTTATTTTGGGGGTGCTTTTAGGGTTTTTATTATTGTTTTCCTAAGAGTCACTAACTGGGGGCTCTGCTGATGAAAAACTGTTTATACACAGAGTATATAAAATATCCTGTGTTTTAGAATATTAAAAATACAGTGGTTTTAGTCCCAGTCCATGACCTCTCACAAAACAGGGCTGCTCAGCTTTGACTTCAGAATAAAATCCTGACATTTTGTGGAGACTTTTTGTGTCTGTGACTTTTTGCAGACAACCAGTGACAAAGGCTGGAAAGTGAAACCAGTGCAAAGTGAAAGTTTTCTCTCTTGCCCTTGCCATTCCCAAAGCTCTTGGGTGTTGGGTTTTTAAGGCACAAAAGGAGAGCTGAAGAGGCTCTGGAGTCTGCCAAGCCTGAGGAGAGCATCAGGCAGGATGGATGGGATGTGCTGGCCCCAGGACCCTCCCAACAGAAGCCACACACAGGAAAAGAAAGGGAAAGGATCCCTGACTTGGACAGGAGCAGGGCTAGGGAGCAACAGGGCTTAAAGTAACAAAAAAAAAACCTGGAGGGAGTTTTCCTACCTGGCTCTCTGAGAATGCCAAGGGAACTATGAAAAGAAAGTTGTGGGTGGGGAAAACCCCACAGAAGGACCAAGTTTGCCTCTGAGAGAGGCAGCAAAGTCTCCCAGGCTGAGGTTTGCACCACCCTGCCAGGGAGCTCTGAGAAGCTGAGGACAAGCTCAAAAGTGCAGGAAAGCCAAGTGACAAGGGTTTGGGTTTTTGAGGACAAGGGAGCTGCCACAGGTGAGGAAGGACATCACAGACACCAAGAGAAGAGTCAGCACTGGCTCAGACAGCACCAGGACACACAGCCACCACAGAGGGACTGACAGGGCAGGACAGGGTGCTGTCACCCGTGTGGAAAAGCAATACCATTTATTCTTCTACAGGAAGGAGTGGTAGAGTCACTCCACTATTTCAGTCTGGCTTTATTAGCCCCATATTTTGCCTCATTCAATTCAGTCTTACAGCCAGGATTATGCACAACTTACAAGGGTCATTAGAGCAAACCCCCCAGGCAAGATCCAGCAGCACCACGGAGCATAAAACCACTACAGAAAACATTTCCAAGTGTTCTCATGGCACAAGAAAGGCAAGAGCAGCCAAATATTGGGACATGAAAAAGCACCCAGATCTGGTGTGCTGAAAACAGCACAAAAATAGAAGCAGACAGACAGACTCTGAATTTTAGACTTACAACAAGGGTGGGTTAAAAACACCAGCACAAACTGAAATGTTTGGACATAATCACAGAGCTAAAAAAAAAAAAATCCTTAAAGGTACATCCATCTGGAAAAAACATGCTGGAGAGTCCAACTTCAAAGAGGCAAAGGTTGCAGATGTTAAATCCCAAGTGCACCGGTGCTCATTAGAAGCATCTACCAGCTAAAAGCTTATCCCTGCATCTCCGTGCTCACATCCTAGAAACCAGAGAGCCTTTCCAGCAGAGAGCACTCCATGGCATCCTTTCAGAGAAGTCAGTTTATTCCTGCCTCAGTATTATGGCAGATTTGCTACGCTTGCTGTCCTGCCCTGCATTCTGAGTGCCTGCCCGGCTTGAAGCATCTCCCACATCACCAGCACGGCTACAAAAAGCATCTCTGCCTCATTCACCCATGGAGAAAGGTGTGGAAAGGAACAAAAAAATCGGAAAAAAATTCTATGTTGACAAGCAAGTGGAAAAGCAGCGGTTTTTTTTTGCCCGGGTGAGCCGGTGCAGCAATGTCACCCGGCTTTCTCCCTGCTGCTGTGTTTCTCCACTAGAGGACCCAGGTGAGATGTCTCTACTACAGCTTCTGCAGCTAAACCACGGGGAAAAATATATTAAAAAAAAAAAAAAAAAAAAAAAGGCAGCCAGCCCCGACATGTGGATGGTCCATGTAAAATGAATGGAAATGTACTAGTGCATGCGGCACACCAGACGTGCTCCCGTAATTCCCAAAAAAACCATGGCCACGCTGCTGAGCTGCTGCTGCTGCTGCTGCTGCTCGGTGGGAAATGGTGCTGGTTGGAATGAAGGGTAAATCCCAGAGTATCCACGCCGGGCTGGATCAGAGGGCTCCAGCCCAGCACAACTGCTGCTACATTCCAACACCAGCACTGCACATTACGCTGGAAAGTAGCACATAAACAAAGGCTATAGAAGGTACTAGAGAAGGGCCAGTATCAGCTGTTATTTACCAAATAAACCTCCCATCCACACGGAGATGTCCCTATTTTATTATTATTTTTACGCACACACATCCCCCATTCTCCCTCCTTCCCCCACGTATTGACTCAGCTCCTGCCGAATGGGAAGAGCATCATTTAACCGAGCTCTGTTATCACCGCGCTGCCAAAAAACAGCGGCAACGGCTGCTGCCACCCCCAGCGGCCCTTCCCGGGGGCGATACGGCCCAGCCTATCGGCCCCGCTCAACTGGTGTGGGCAAAACCCCCATCCTTGGCACTTCCCTGGCACACGGAGGGGTTAGGTGGCACCCCACAGTTGGGAGCTGGCTGGAGCGAATCCTTGCTTTTCCCCTTTTCCCAAGCCCCAAGGCTTCCCGGAGCCGAGGGGACCCGCGGAGGTGCCCGGTGATGCCAGCGCAGGTGCGGGGAGGGGGATGGAGAGCGCGGGTGCCGCAGAGGGAGAGGGGGATGCGCTGGCAGGGGCACGGGAAGGGCCAGGTTCACCTGCTCCAGGCACGGAGGGAGGGGATGGGCAAGGAAAACCGCATCTCTCGTCGCTCGGAAAGCGTGGGATCTGCTTACCTGCGGACCAGAGGGGAGGGGGAGAGGGGACTGCGGCTCGGGGAGAGCAACCCAGCCAAGTCTCCGAGGGCGCGGGCAGGGAAGGGGCGATGGGCGAGCGGCCGGAGCGCGGAGGAAGCCCCGCGGAGCCCAGGGCACGCTGCGACACCGCGGGCGGCAGGGCCGGCCGGGCCACGCGGTGCGGCGGGGACAGCGGGCACCGAGGGGACACCGAGGGGACACGGCGGGGCAAAGAGGGGGGTCTGCGAGTCCCACCTGCCTCCCTCCCCTCCTCCCGTCTCCTCTCCCTCACTCACCCTCTGCATGGCTTTCAGGATCAAAGCCAGTTCATAGCGGGGCATCTTAGAGCTGGCAGTGGCGGGAGGAGCGGGGCACGGGGTGGGGAGGAGGGGGCTGCGGCGAGGCCGGAGAGGAGGAGCAGGGGGGACAGGAGGAGGAGAAGGAGGAGGAAGGCGCGTCCCGGCGCTGTGGCGGCTCCTTCCCGCGCGGCTCCCGCGGCTCAGACACCCGTGCGGACAGGGGCGGCGCGGCTTAAAGGGCGCAGGAGCTGCGCACGCTCGACCGGGCTGGCCCTGCCCGCGCCAAGCGCCGCCCCCGCCGGGCCGGGGCTGCCCCGCACCGCGGCCTGAGGGCCGGGACCCCCGC